>VHZZ01006689.1:10598-35411 GCA_009801015.1 Silene noctiflora | reverse complement strand
CAAATGGCATATAAAAGACGTATTCTAGCGCGAAATCCATACAAAAGGCAGTTAAAGGGAGGCATAAATGTATATATAAATATGATTCATCAGCTCTCTAGAGTGTTCACAGCCGGTGGGAGCACCGGCAGCCTGCCCACCGGCTGCAGCTACCTGGTGATCAAAGAATCCTATTTTGGGAGATAACGGACTCCCAGCCGGTAGGGTGACCGGCAGTCGGCCGGCCGGCTGGGAGCACAGAACCGCATTTTCAAGTCTTCTCTAATTTTGGCCCATTTGTGAGGAAACTGTAAATACTCTCCTCCTTAATTGTAATGACACAAAACACTAGATCTAGACTTTTACTCTATTTTCATGCAAGTTTACTTAATTACTCCCTTAATCTTTCCTTAATTCAAGCACTAATTACTTAGCAATTTAGTCTAGAAATTAGTTTACTTTTAGTTTATGCTTATGTTAGTGGGTTGTAATTGGAAGAATTGAAGAATCCTTCTTTATTTCAATCAAAGTTGCAATCTTTTGGTATCATTTCTTCCTTAGTTTTCATTACTTGTCATTTATTTATATTTCTTGTTTATCCTTGTGTTGTTTATACTTTTAATATGTCAATTGTTCATCTTTCACATGCTTTGTTGTGTTTGTCCTAAATATGTGTCAGGATGGAGGGGGATCCTTTCTGGTGCTCATGAGAGGGTATTGCATGGATTAATGATAATTCTTGAGTTGTTTACATTTGTTTATTTGTTTTGCACATAAGGTGTTTGAGGAATTGCTTGAATGAGTAAGTTGAGTTAATTTCTCTAATCTATCTACTTGTTGAGTGTGTAACTTGGCTAGTAATTAGGATATGCTTAACAAATTGTGGGCTGAGTTTAATTGAATGAATAAGTTGATTAATTCTTGGCCTAGTGTAGGACTCACATCAAGAGGTTGGGTTTTGCTCTTGTTTCGCTCTAGATAATTATTTGTCCATGCCTATTTTCCGTCTCTAGCTACTTTGCTGAACCCGAACATCCTAGTTCCCTTAATTATCGTTCTTATCCGTGTTTAAAAGTCGCTTGTTTATACTTGTTTTTAGTCTTGTTTGTAGTTGTTTGATTTACCCAAACCCCCTTTCTTGTTTGAGTTAAACTAGACTATAACCGACCAATCCTAGCGCCAATTCCGTCCTTTGGGTTCAACCCTTGCAAGCTACAACGAGCAATCATACACTTGCGAGGCTTACAAATAATAAAGCTATCGGTATTTACGGGCCATCAAGTTTTTTGTGGTGTTGAGCTTTCCAAAGATAAATATATTTACACATCTCTACGACTTGATTCTCATTCTCACTTTTTTTCATTATTTAAGGGGAACTTAAGTTAATAATTAACGATAATATTGCATAAAACAAATTCCATTATTTTTTTGGTTACTGCACACTAATTACAGAGTTAATTTTTTTTATAGGGGTGATTAATTGGAGAAAGAAGACTATATGGAGAAGTGAAATACTAGGATTGCTTAAACAACTATATATTTCAGACTAACTACTAAGATTGACGACATCAACGTGAATGACTAATAATTTTTTTTTTTTTCAAATGTATGTTTTATTTTAGTATTTGTTGTTTTTTTTTCCACCATTTTACCTTACAAAAAATAGCATTTTTTATTCACCTACTTGACTTATTTAAGTTTTTCGACTTTGGTCTTTATGTTAACATGTCGCTGCCCATAATTTTAGTACACGATCTGTCATGCATAATTCATGAGGTGATCTTACTATGTGTTTGATATTTTATAAATTCCAATTTATTCCATTACATTATAATTTGACTTTTTGAATTGTAGATTTCATTCTAATTCTAAGTTTGAAATTTAACCATTATCGCATACCTTAGACAATTCCATGATTTTCACGGGTGATAAAACTAGTTACTAGAGTGAAAAAGTTCGCCAAAGAAAAGTAGAGTTAACTTGTCAGCTAGGATCCACCTTATGACGGTAAAAAAGATGCAATGAGCATCATCCACAAGCAGGGACGAAACTAGGATAAAATAGCAATCCGGGCCGATTTTTGATTGTAACATAAATAAACGTTTAATTTCATCTCAAGTAAGCCTTATGTTACTAATTTAGTGTCTCTAATGTTTATTCGAATTTCTTTATTGCGGAAAACTTTTTAAACTAATAAATGAGAAAATGTTTCTTGTAAGACGGAATTATAGTAACTTCGGAGACATCATATCACAAATGGAAATAAAAGATTAGTAAATTTGTAAAGCGCTCACTATAATATTAAAATTTTTCCTGAATAAAAAAAAATTGTTTACAAAATCACAATAACAAATGGATGTTTGATAAGAGTATGTACCAAAAATATTAGCTTCACTAAAGTCTGAAATGTTAGATTCATTTTATGTAAATAAAAAGGAGAAAGTTACACAAATTGAAATTATATTCGAAAAAATTGGAGGTTTAAAAAAAAACTGTAGTCAGTAGGAATCGAACATTAAACCTCTAGAATCAACCCCTCTATCTATGAATGCCTTACCAACTCTGCCAAGAAAACTTTATACAACATATACACAAATAAAAAAAATATATATATTCTTGACCGGGCCATGGCCCAGTGGGAAAGTGAATAGCTTCGTCACTGTCCACAAGTGTAAGTGAATCAACACATATATTACAGAAGCACTTGTAAAAACTACTAATATTAAATTAGAAATGCACCAAATTTGTGTACTTGTTTAGTTAGGAGACCGTTAAAACAAATCCATCTAACCGTTATATCACCTTAATCGTGACGTAGGTAAAAACTAAGGTCATTAGAGTATTCACGTTTTGTTTTGACCAAAGTAGTCCTTACTCCATCTTCGTTGTTGAATACACACTTGGCATCCAACTTTCGATAACTAAGAGTTATTGCCATCATTTTTTTGTTGGAAAATGAGTTGGTGTCACTGGGAGACGCTGAAATTGGGGGCCACCCTCTCACATGGATTTCTTACGGGGACCCCAATATTAATGAGTATATCACATGTAATAAGTAAGGGTCCCAATAATAAGGGATGTATTTGAGAGGGTGGCGCCGTATCATTATCTTTTTTTTGTTTAACCCATAAAAAGTAGAATGAGTCCTAGTTGATATTTTGTGCTCAAACATGGAGTTCTAATAATATACACACTAATTGCACTATAAATATCGTTAACCTGCCATTATAGCCGATAATGGTGCATTGCATTGTACAATTTATACACATTAAGAAAAAGAGAGAGAGAATTTGCGGAACTTCCTTTAAAAAAGATGAGAAAAAGATGCATATTGTTTTGCTAGAAATCTGAGAAGGGGGAAGCAGGGGTTTGATTTAATGAAACCCGAACCTTACCCATTCTCAGTTCTCTGCACTCAAATCCGCTATTTCTCAAGAGGAAATGAAGATCATAGTAGTTGAGAAGGGAATAAGTGTACTAAGTGAAGACCCTCCTGCTGAATGATATGCGTACAGTGAAAGTTGTTACCTGTCTGATGAATAGTTCTTCCTTGTGGGTATATGTTAAAGGTAATCGGCCAAACGAGATTTTACATATAGTAAATCTCCGAAGGAATTTCATTAAATATCACGAATAATTAATGTATTCATACAACCTAAAACACTCTTTATTCACAATTTATTTACTTAAACTCAATATCTAACAAAGATATTCTCACTCCATAAATTTAAATTTTGACATGAATTAAACTATATAAATAGTAAATCGAAAAAAAGTGATGGCGATTTTAGTTGGTATGAGGCTAGAATAAGCAAGTCTATAAAGCCATGGTTTTGGAGGCAACAAATAGATGATAGTTAGTAGTTACAGGGTTGACCGTAGATGTACATTACATTGTATATTAAGGCAGAAAGAAAGAACGCAGAGAAGGGGGTTGATAATGATGATGATGATGAAAGGTAAAGAATGAAAGAATGGGAGGAGTGAGCAGTAGAGTCGAGTAGAGTAGAGTAGAGTAGGCATAGGCGGGAGTCGTGATTGGCTGCTGTTGCATACTTACTACTAGAAATAGTAGTAGTAGGATTAGTCACACACCCCAAAATGCCAAGTCAGCAACAACTCCCTCCCATCCCATTCCCCACGGCAGGCGAGAATCCGTATCACAAGGGACCCACATCCTTGTTTCTCTCTCTACAAAACCACACCCACCAGGCACCAACACACCAACAACAACAACAACACCCATCTCCATCTCTCTCTCTCTCTCTAAAACAACAACAACAACAACAGGAACAAATCTAAAGTTTCTTTGAAAATACAATCTTAGGGGATTGCACACACCTGTCAAATATCCTTCCATACTTACGCATGAGCCCTAATTTCATCCCCCTTTTCCCCAAACTCATCCTATTTAATCCACCTCAATCCTCACCCACCGTTTCCGAACTGCCTCTTCCCTCTTTCTCCAGATTTCCCTCAAGTATGCTCTTCTACTGCTCCTCAATTTTTATTTTTATATGTTTTTAATTGCTTAGCTTTTCATTTCGGTTTATGTTTCAATCTCATTTTATATCCTACATGTATAAACTAGGTTTCCTGAATCTTACTTTTGATTTTGTCAATGTGGGCTTTTTAACTTTTATGTGATTTATTTATGCTGTGATTGCTCTACCCTTTTTTTTTTTTTTTTTGGTTGATCTCTCTGTGGTTTTGGGGGTGTTGGGTTGTTACGGGAAATTTGGGAGGAAATGTGGGTTGGTGGAGTTCAACTGTTTCGAGTTTTGGTCTGTTTCGTTTATGGATTTCTAAAATTTTTACTGCTTCTGTCGAAAATGCCTTTTTTCCAAGTGTTGTGTCCCTTTTTTCTTCAAGTTTTTGATGTATATAGCTGTTGAATTTTGCTCTCATTGCTTGAGTTTTGGAGGGAAATGAGTTGGGATTTGAATTTATGTCGTGAGTGTTAATGAGCGCCTTGTTTTGATGACTTGATTATAAGGGTAAGCCTTTAAAGGATCTTTTTGGATCTTGTCTGGATTCTTGCAGAATTTCGGCTTACGAATCTCTGCCCTAATAGATTGTGTTTAATTTTTGTCGTAAGCGTTGATGGGTTGACCATTGGTATCTTTGGATGGTTATATGGGTATGGCATTTATGTTTAAAGCGTCATTTTGAATTTTGCTCGAATTCATGCAAAATGTCGGATTCTTGGATGCCAGACTTTGCGTGTGTTGCTAATGGTCAGGACGCAAAAGGGTTTTATTTCCTTTTTGTTGCGTTTGGCGGTTAGGGTTTAATATTCTACTGCTGGAGTAGTCCCCTCTTTTAATATCCCGTTAATTTTTTTGGATTATAGTCTATGTTTGTTTACGATGTCTGTTAATTGTCCTGAGCTACTCATTTTGTTTGTTGGAGCATTCGGGACAGAAAGGGGTTTTTGAGTAGAGGTTTCGTTGCACTTGTGTTTATATGTTGCCATTTCAGTGACAGTTCATTTCTTTTGCTGGCTTTAGCGTGAAACCCTGATTTCATAAAATTTGTAGTGAATTTTTCAGGTTATTTAACTTTCTTTTGAGTGGTGGGGGTGGGAGGTATTTTGTTAATGTTCGAAATGGTGTATATGTCGATGGGTTGTAGTAATTGGTTTTATACGCGTTAGTGCATCATTCCTTTTCAAGCATCTTCGTGCATTTATTTAGGGTGCAAGGTTAATGTGGGTTTACCTTTTGCGGAACTTAGCCTGATCAGTTCGTTTTACTGCTCTAGGAATTTTTGGCGCGCAGAAGAAAGGGTGATAATTTAAAGGTAAGTATTTAAACCTGACTTGCCTGAACTGATTACCCATCTATCTTCATTGCGAGGTTTGTAAGTAACTGGCTCTTAAGTAGTTCCCATTGGGGCCAGGTGACCTTTTTCTATATTCAAGAGAATTTTCCATTTGTCATCTCCTGCAGATAAATTACTACTCTTGTTTGAAGTAATTGCTCGAGTCTTTGTGTAAATGCCATAACGGAGACTCCAATATGAAGGAAAAGGATTCAGAACCTAGTAATATGATTAGTCGAAACTGGGTTTTGAAACGCAAGCGTAAGAGAATTCCTTACGGACCAGATGTATCTCTGAGCAAGGACAAGGGGAAGGACAAAGATTTGGCAGATGTATCTGCTAGGGACCTTTCTTCTTCTAAAGAGTTGAACGATTCTGAACAGAAGTCTGACCGTTTGACATCCAAGAGAAAGGGAAATGATGGGGTAATATTCGTGTTTTCTTGCATCTTGATTTTTTATATAATTTTTCAGCACAATGTTTCTGCGACGTGTGTAATAGTATACGGAGTACCTTTTTTCTTAGCTAATAGTGATGTATATTATTTACTCCCGTGAAATTTTATGTTTGGTACTGCCGTGGCTGGGTTTATGCTTCTATGTATATTATCCTTATGTAGAAACTTGAAAGTTGGAGATTTATTTCTAGACATCCAAGTTCAGTTATGTTGTTTCGAACTTGGCCATTCAGTTTAATATAGATCTGCTAGGCTGTCCTAGTATGGGAAGGAGAGAAAACTTCGAAAGTGCCCCTTGCCCCTCTGTTCTTGCAATCTCTCTGTGTTTTTTGGTTATAAATCATATTTTGCTGTGTAGCTGGAAGAAGGGAGTTGATTAATAGGAAAGTGCTTGTTTCCTTTTTGTTCTCCATGGACGCCAACAGAGTTATTGTGCCTTGGCATAAATGTTTTTATAATTCTGTTATTTACACCCTTATTTAAAGTGACATTGTGACCTTTAGCCTGTCTGGTGCAACATCTTTTGGTTGCATTTTCAGGTATCTAATGAAAGGATCCCCGGGGTGGGGGTGGGGGGCATCTTCTTGTAGTTAAAGGCCTTTGGATGTTACAATGTTAGTGGGTGATTTCATTTTCACATGTAGAGGCAGGTGATGGAACATCACATTATGGGCCAGAGTTAAACTTTGTGATCTATTTAATGACAAATTTATGAAAATGCAATATCGGTGATGGCATAGTTACCTTTTGCTCAGCCTGTTTATAGTGTTTCCTTTGCATGTTGATACAAATCAGTGAAATAAGCCTTTTGTTGTGAACTTCTGTAGAATTTAGCATATTTAGACATAAAGTAATCGTTATTGTTGTGGATAAAGAGGGCAACATTTTTCAAACGTCTGCTTTCAATTCTCTTCAATTTTTTAATTACCTGATAATGCTGCTAGTTATGGAAATGATTGTTGCTCTATTTGTACAGTATTATTATGAATGCGTGATTTGTGATCTTGGAGGGAACCTGTTATGTTGCGAGAGCTGTCCAAGAACATACCATCTTGAATGCCTCGACCCACCCCTTAAGGTATCACTTTCTCCAACCCATGAAATGTTATGCGTATTTCATTTAGAGCAGTTCCATTTGATAGTATACATTCCCTATTTTGTAAGTTTTAATTGCACATGTTAACAATTATACCCCACCATCTTCTCTTCTCTCTCTCTCTCTCCTCACATTTTAGTAAGTTGAGGGGGAATTCAGTGACTTATCGTGATTTTCCTAAAACATTTTGCTAAAAGCAAATGTACGTAATTCAATAGATTGGAGGGTGTAGAGTTTATGGTATGCTGTATAATTACATTTGGTTTCTTCATATTTCATCAACTCAGCCTTCTATCATGTCTAATTGTTATTTACTGCTTTGTGATTTTCAGCGAATCCCAAATGGGAAGTGGGATTGTCCAACCTGTTCACAGAAAAATGATTCTGCTTCTCCTACTGGCCATGGAGATTTGCCGCTAAAAAAAGCGAGGGCAGAGACCGCAACTGAAATGCCGAAAGCTGTAAGTGTGCCATCGGCGACTATTCAAGTATCCGATTTCTTGAAAAAGTCCGTTGGGAAGAAAAGGTCATCTAGCAAAAGAAGATCTGGCTCAACTGACAAATTGCACTCTTTAAAGAAGCTAGATGATTTAAGAATTGATCGGTCACGCTCCAAAGATGCCTCTCCTCCCAATACAACTGGTGATGGTGATAAAAAGCCTTCTACTGTTTCTGGGGACGGTCAAAAGAAATTTGATTCATCAAAAGATAGCAGGAATTCGACCCTTCCAGTAGATGTCAAGTCGCCTCTTTGCATGGATAGTGATTCTGTGCCAAATACCGAAACTGCTGAAGAACGGGATGGTTTTTTGAACCCAACTATTTCTTCTGGGAAGAATCCTGCCCCTTTGTCTGGAGTTTCTTCTGAAGGTCACAAAAGAAAACATAAGCACAACAAAAATGGAAACAAGAAAAAATTTAAGATGTCTACTAAGGAGCGTTCAGACAGTTCTCCAAAGCGCGAATTGAAAGCAGATTCTCCTTCTCCAAAGAGGAAGAAGCCACAAAAAAAGCGTCGTTCTGTTCATACCAGAGTTTTTGTTTCACCACAGACTGTGTTCGAAAGGATGAAAAGTCCAGAAGCGGAGGTACGGCAGATATCATCTATGTTTTGCTATTAGCTTTGTCCTTCATTCTTTTCTTTCCCAATTTGTTTTATATGATGCAACCCTTAGTACAGTGATTTTAATTTTTCCAGTGCTGCTGCTGTTGATCACCTTCAACAATGGAAGTAAAATTTTTACATGCTTCCTTGTCTATAATTGTATCTTTTCTGTGGGTCATTAAAAAGCCATTTTGTGCTAGTCTTTGGCTAGTTTGGATATCTCTCATCTTGACC
The DNA here is from genome assembly GCA_009801015.1 of Silene noctiflora. Classification (NCBI taxonomy): domain Eukaryota; kingdom Viridiplantae; phylum Streptophyta; class Magnoliopsida; order Caryophyllales; family Caryophyllaceae; genus Silene; species Silene noctiflora. The sequence goes on along the minus strand of VHZZ01006689.1, from coordinate 26,717 downwards.
TATATTTGGCCCATAAAATCTAAGGATGTAGGAGCTCTCCTCGAGCCTGCAATTCAGAAGTATTATGTACAATGCCATTAACTTATTTGTTTATTTGTCTATACTGCTATCTTCTAGTGTGTAGGATGGCATTTGTCCTGTCGCTGATGTATTACATTCAATTTTATTTCTAAGCATTTTTTTTTTACTTTTTTCAAATTCAATTTGGTTTTGATTTTTTCTAATCCATGTTAACTTCATTTTTGGCCCAATGTCATTAGTTTGGATCAAGCTTTCGTGGATGTATTACATTAAGTTTAATTTCTATGCATTTTTTAACTGTATTCAAGTTCAATTTTGGTTTTGATCTTTTTTCCTTGTTAACTTCCTTTTCGGCCCAATGTTAAAAATTTAATAAACTGGATATGTGCTCTACACATATTAACAGATATTGTTTTTTTTTTTTTTTTTTAAATTTTTTTTTATGTGCTTTACCGTGTTAAACTCCGATTGGAGATATTTCCAGAAATGGAGGTTGCCAATTGAATTTGCATGCCAACTTCTGATGAGGTCATTTCTTATTTACAAGCTACGTAATGACTTTCATGTGAACAGTAATGTGTAAGGTTTTAATTTTGGATACTTAATTTTATCAGCCCACTCAATAGAACCTATTGGTATCTCAAGAGTTGCCCTTCATTCACTTCTATAAATAAACAGTGGCGAAATTTGGCAATTCATAATTTTGCTAAGACAATTATAAATTTATAACATAATATCCTTGAAATTCTGAACATCTGATTATCTGTATTTGATGTGAAAGATCAATTATCAAATGTCTAGAACATCTTAGTAGCTGAGAGAATGGAGAAATGTAAGGTAACTTGTGGAGTAGTTACAACCTTGTTTCTTCTTTTTCTAGAAAGTAGTTGCAACTTGCTTTTTATCTCATTCCACCATTCTTATAGTCATATGCGATGGATTGCAATAAATGTTCGTGCTACATATCCTTTTATGCTATTCCTATTCTAGTTTCCACGGTAATAGCTCACATTATTGTCAATTGTTTTATTTTTTATTTTTCTATTGTGTAGGTGGCTTTTTTTTCTTTCTCCAGTTCCAGTTCCTTCAAAATTTATCTAGCTTCCTTTTATTGATTGTCATATCATTTGGTGTTTAGGAGCTTCCAAGCAAATCAGTGGAAGGTTCACGTTGTTCTGGAAAGGCTGAATCTGGCAGTGATAAGATAACATTATCTGAACAGAATTGTCATGAAGAACTCCAACAGGTTTAGGCCCCATTTTAAGACTCCTTTCAATCTTTGTTCTTTACTTCACCATCTGTCGTTTTGCTATAAACTATGTTTTGACTATGCTTCTTGTTTTAATTACTGATGTGATAGGTTGATCGAGTTTTAGGATGTAGAGTGCAATATTATGCAGAACACACTCTTAGTCCTAAGCTCGAGGCTACACCGACTGAGCTGTCTTCTGCTCACAAACAAATTCTGGAAAATCAGTCAAGGGAGTCAGAAGATCAAGCTGGTTCTCAGCTGTTAGAATATGATCTGAGGGGTAACTGTTTAGTGGAAAAAGTACATGTTCACAAAAGAGCTGCTTCGAATGAGTGCAACAGTGAAGATAAGGAAGCCGAGTCAGGGAGGAATTTAGGCTCGGATGTCATAAATAGTAAAGACATTGGCAGTGAATCATGTTTATTGAGCGAAACTTCTCCACTCCATGTTGCAGTAGAAGGACAAAATGAACCTTATAGTGTAGATAATAATCAAGTCCTAAAGCCTAATTTGTTTGAATCTCTGTTACCTGATAGAGAACGAACAACCCTTGAATTTTTGGTGAAATGGGTTGGAAAATCACATATTCATAATAGTTGGATTCAAGAGTGCAGGCTTAAAATTTCAGCCAAACGAAAGCTGGATAACTATAAGGCAAAGTATGGAACAGCAGCAATAAATCTATTCGAGGAACAATGGAAGGTTCCCCAGCGGGTGATTGCGCTTCGAACGTCAAAGAATGGCGACACTGAAGCGTTTATCAAATGGACTGGCCTCCCTTATGATGAATGCACCTGGGAGAGGACAGATGAACCCACAATTGAGAAATCCTCACATCTAATTGATAAGTTCCGTTTACTCGAAAGCCAAACAGTAGAAAAGGACGCTGATAAAGATAATGCGCCAAGGAGAAATTCCTTTCAGCAAAATGAGGTTCTTCCTTTGACCGAGCAGCCTTTGGAGCTCAAGGGTGGTTCTCTATTTCCACATCAACTAGAAGCTCTGAATTGGTTACGCAAATGCTGGCATCGAGCAAAAAATGTAATTCTTGCCGATGAGATGGGACTTGGAAAAACCGTTTCTGCAAGTGCCTTCCTTGCATCCTTGTACTTTGAGTTTAAAGTGAAGCTTCCTTCTCTTGTCTTGGTTCCTCTTTCAACTATGCCTAATTGGATGGCAGAGTTTAATTCCTGGGCTCCAGATTTGAATGTGGTAGAGTATCATGGGAATGTTAAAGGAAGGACTTTAATTCGTCAATATGAATGGCATGCCAGTCATCCTAATAATGTGAATAAGAGAACAGGGGCTTACAAGTTTAACGTTCTTCTAACCACTTACGAGATGGTCTTGGCTGATTCCTCCCAGTTACGAGGAATTCCATGGGAGGTTCTTATTGTTGATGAGGGCCACCGGCTCAAGAACTCGAGCAGTAAACTTTTTAGCTTGCTTAATAGCTTCTCTTTCCAGCACCGTGTACTCTTGACAGGAACTCCTCTTCAGAACAACCTAGGCGAGCTGTATAACTTACTTAATTTTTTGCAGCCAGCTTCATTCCCTTCTTTATCGTCGTTTGAGGAAAAATTTAGGGATCTGTCAACCGCTGATAGGGTGGATGAGCTGAAAAAACTTGTCGCACCTCATATGCTTAGAAGGTTGAAGAAAGATGCCATGCAAAACATTCCGCCAAAGACTGAAAGAATGGTTCCTGTTGAGCTGTCCTCTATCCAAGCTGAATATTACCGTGCAATGCTCACTAAGAACTATCAAATCTTAAGGAACATTGGCAAAGGGGTCCCACAACAGTCTATGCTTAATATAGTTATGCAGCTCCGAAAGGTTTGTAATCATCCTTATCTAATCCCTGGCACAGAGCCGGAAACAGGTTCAGTTGAATTTCTTCAGGAAATGAGGATAAAGGCTTCAGCCAAGCTCACTCTCTTGCATTCAATGCTCAAATTGTTACACAAAGAAGGTCATAGAGTTCTGATATTTTCACAAATGACAAAGCTTCTAGATATTCTAGAAGATTACCTGACTGTTGAATTTGGATCAAAAACATTTGAGAGAGTAGATGGTTCTGTTTCTGTTGCTGATCGCCAAACGGCAATTGCTCGCTTCAATCAAGATAAGAGTCGATTTGTTTTTCTGCTTTCGACACGTTCTTGTGGCCTTGGTATCAATTTGGCTACTGCTGATACTGTTATAATATACGACTCGGATTTCAACCCACATGCGGACATTCAAGCCATGAATCGTGCCCATCGAATTGGGCAATCGAAAAGGCTTTTGGTTTATAGGCTTGTAGTTCGCGCGAGTGTTGAGGAACGTATCTTGCAGTTAGCAAAGAAAAAGCTGATGTTGGATCAGCTTTTTGTAAACAAATCTGAATCCCAGAAGGAGGTGGAGGATATACTGCGTTGGGGTACTGAAGAACTCTTTAGTGATTCTTCTGTTAAGGGTATAAGTGACAATGATTTGAGCAAGTGTCAAACAGTTCCAGATACAGAGCAAAGGAGTAAGAGAAGAACTGGAGGCCTTGGAGATGTTTACCAAGACAAATGTACAGAGGGAAGCAGCAAAATCATCTGGGACGAAAATGCCATCATGAAACTGCTTGACCGTACAATCCTTCAATCCGGATCACCAGATAACTTTGAAACTGATGCTGAGAATGATATGCTTGGGTCAGTAAAGGTACGTATTAAGAATGTTTTTTTTTTTTTTTTTTTTTTTTTTGCTTTTTCTTTTATATGTGAATTAGACATTACTTTTATAAATTACTGTTTTTATTTATTATAGCTTGAAGAATGGCACACATTTATCTTGAGTAGGTCTTTCTTAAAGCAGCTATGATTGAACTTCTAGATTTTATATAAATAGTTGGTTTGTGTTGCTGCATAATCCTTAGCAGGAAGAGAGGCAAAGATATCAATTAATCAAAATTTTCTTATACTAAGGTTTTTCACATATAAACAGTAAAAGGGAATGGGAGGGGATCCCTCCATCTCAGTCCAACTCAATTTACTTACAAAACAAGGAAGTTTGCATCTGTCTCTCTCCAAATCACTCCATCCAAAAACGGGGTAAGACTATGAGTAGAAACATAAGAGCCTTTTACCCCAAAATGATTTAGGGTTGGCTGATATGAATCATCCTTTAGGACCGTGACTGAGTGATCGCACATACTTAAAGTGCAGAGTATGAGTAGCATTTTAAAGAAATAGCTTTGGGTTTGAGAAATTTTGGAAACACACAGTGCGAAGTCCAAGGACGTGAAATGATTTCTTTTGTAGCGATTCTTCTAAAGTGGCTGCGTTTCTTTTTCTTGTGAAGTAGCGGTCCTTCAATGCAGTTCTCAATGCAATTTTCATCTTGGGTCATTCGGAAACAGCCTCTTTGTGTTACTAACACAAGGGTAATGTTGTTGTTGTAATCTTTTTTATAAGAAGAGTATGAGTAGCATTTTAATGAAATAGCTTTGAATTCAAGAAATCTGGGAAATAAACACTGCTAATCCAAGGATGTGAAATGTTCTGTTCTGGCAGTGATTTCTTTTTATAGGAAGAGTGTATAAGCACTCTCTTTTGCGTGTTAGGGTTTGTTTGGATGGAAGGATTTGAAGGGAAAGGGAGGAAAGGAAAGGGAGAGGAATGTAATCTTTGTTTGGCTGGCAAATGATATTGGAGGGAAATGAATGGATCCATTTTTTCACCTACGAGCCTAATCAAAATCCCTCTAACATAGGAATGATTTGGAGGAAAAATGACATTACTTCATTCCCCTTCCTTCCGCTTCCCTCCCCTTCCCTCCTGAAAGTCTATCCAAACATACTGTTAGTCTTTGCTTGAGCTTTCTTGAGGTTATGAAACTGATTGTTTTTTTGTTTACGTTTCATACTGTTATGGCCTGTGTATCTGGGAACTTTGTAGGCCCTTTGAATAAACTGAGAAGCATAATGCCCTCGTGTTGAAGATTTGCCCTGTCACAATGTTAATTTGTAATCCTAATTCCTTTCCAGTCAAGCAAGCCTTGGTGACCCAATATCTTTGTGGTCTGGCTCCACGATTCAAAGTAGGGACACAGGTCGAGTATTGGCGGAGAGCAGAGACACAAGATGTGGTGTTTAAGAAGGGAGATTGGGAGAGGTATCATGGGGGAGTTAGACAGAAAAATAGGGTGTGGTACTTTTTCTCCATACTATAGTTTGACATGGGGGAGATCAGCTTAGTTACATGTTGTATAGGTTGATAATTGATAAACTTTAACCTCTGCTAAAGTTAATTTTCTGGCAAATGGTCAACGAGGATAAGATATCTAGAAACGGAAACAAATAGAATTTAATGTGCTCCCTCCGCTTCATTTTGTTCCTCCCACATTCCTATTTGGGACACATCTTTTTGAACCTCCCATTTCATTTCTTTCCTGTTTGGGTAAGTTTTTCGGATTAAATGACCTTATTATCGTTACTAAACCAAACAGTAATATTCATGATAGAAACATTATCATTTGACCCTAATTAAAAACACCATCTTTCCTGCTCCCACCATCACTTAGCCCCAACCAGTCTACCACCATTCCTCCTTCGCGCACCATCCATACCACTGCCCAACACCATCTTCTCTCAAAGTCCTAAACAACGACCGCCACCCGACCTCCACCGCAGCCCTACCACATCTTATCCTTGCCGACCGCAACCTCAAACACGACTTCCATTGTCCACTCCACTTCCCTTCTCCCTCTTCGCACAACCAGGGCCTCGCGGACACCCGCAATTGCTCTGCCCGACCGTCGAATACCATCACGAACTTCTTATGTACTATGTCATCTTGTTCAAACTTCTTCCTATCCAAAACCCAACCTTCTCAGTCTCCAAATCAAGCCTTTAAATGATCTACAAGATAATACAGTTTGGTTTTTAAATCTACCATCACCATTGTGTTTATCGGACCTCACGCTGTTCTGATGGTGGCCGTCGTCGCCTTAGACGTGGTAGTCTGTGCAATGATGACTGTGCTGGTGTAATTGTACGACAAGGATGACAACCTTGGTGGACCTGGGTGGGTGGTCTGATAATTTTGGGTGATCGACGAGTTTTGGTGGGATTATGGTAGCGACTGCACTGAGAGTGTTCTCAGTTGACGATGGTGGTGAAAACTGAGAAAACTGATGGTGAGAGTTGATGGTTAGGTTGTGAGGTTGTGTGGGATAAGTACTTTGGCAAATTATGTTTAGTGTTAGTGACTAATCCATTTGCAAGTTTATCGAATTAACTATCATATTTCGTAAGAGCCGTGTATAAAAGCAAATGAGAGGAACACATTGAGTTGGAGGGAGTAATAAAATAGGAAAAATAACCACTGTGTATCTATATTTAACGGAAAGATCTAATTCTGCCAACATGCATTTTTCTGGAGGGGGATCGGTGCTCTAGCGTGTTATTTTACATTTACATCTTATTGCTGTGGTGGGGTTGTCATCTTTCAGAGCTTTGGGAAATCATTTCAAGAGATCTTTGATCTGCCTAAGGAAAAGGTGGTGTTTCAATGATAGTAGGATTTCATAGATCAATTGTGGGTACCTTTTTGCTAGCAATCTTCATCCATACTGACTCTTGCTGTGTCCATCATGGGCTATCATAGGTATGAAGTAGATATTTGAAGATAAAGCAAGGACACTTGATATGCGAGTTAAAGAGGGGAAGGGAATGGGAGTTGAGATAGGGCATGTAACTGGACAGTTATAATACAACAATGATTGGTTTTTCTTAATATTAGTTTACACCTCTTCTAGGTCGTTGCATAATTAGAGTGAGATAGCCTTGAAGAACGTCAAGTATGGCGGTAATGATTACTGTATGTCATTTTACTGTTTTGTCATTTCCTTCTATTACAGTGGTCGATACATGCCTAATTATGACAGAAAAATATCTCTGTTTTATCAGATGCTTGAGTATTTAATTCTTGTAATTTCTTCCAAAACCCAATAAAACTGCCCTTGCATTATGGTTAGTGGGAAATTTGCTCAGAGGGAGGCAAACGCTTTCTGTTACTTGTATAAAACAGTTTGCAGATATTGAATACACTTCCGTCAATACAAAATCGTGGCTAGAAGGAAAAGACATTCAGTTGGAATTGTATATAGTACTAAAATGCCTTTGGTTTTCAACTGAATTTGGTTCCCATTACCTGGTGCCCGCAAAACTTAGGATTCTTTTAAATTTTGCTTTGGGGATTTGATTAGGGGCAATGATGGATGGTGTGTTCTCTTCAATCTTGTTTTCATCTCTTCTTTTTTGTAACAGAGACCATTAAATACAAGTTGTTTCTGTGAGACCTTTTATATCCCTTGTTTTATTCTTTTAAGATTTCACTTGAGCTGAAATTGATCTCAAAAGCTTCTGTGTCATTTATTCTCTACTGCCTCAGTTGCTGGCTTGCATGTGTTTTGTCATTTATTAAGAAGCTATCGTAGTTCATTACACTCATATGATTTATCACATTTTCCTGAAGCAGTCTATTGAGTGGACGGATGAGACGATGGAGGAGGAAGGGAAAACTGATTCACCGGTTGTCATCGCCGGTGATGCTTCTGCTCTAAACTCAGATAAAGACGGAGCCATTGGTGCAGAAGAAAATGAATGGGATAAGCTTTTGCGTGTCAGGTGAGAAGTGACTATGATGACGAGTTCTGTCTTTCAAGTTATATTTTAGGCAATTTACCAATTAGATTTCGTTATATTTTGTTTGCGATATCATGTCTTTGTTTTTAACTAGTATATATTGCAATTGCTTTTCATATTGAACACGATCTTAACCGTATTATATATTTGGTACTTGTGCTGGTGATCTCTGTTAAGCAAAGTAAGTTCATTTTGGATTATTTCCGTGATGATTGATGCGCAGGAATTTTAAACCTAATGATCATTTTCAAGAAAGGTCTTCACTTAAGTCTCTTTGTTTTAAAAAGTGCCCGTGACAACGAAGCACAAATTGTGAGGCCAAGGCACGTGCCTTGGAGACACGAGGCACACTCTTATTTGGGGAACAAATTTACATTTAAAAACAATTTTTTTCTTTTTTGGATTTCAAAAAGGATTAACATTTAAAGGAGTAAAATCTATCGAGTATGTAATAAAGAGAAGGCATAATGTTTGAACTAGAAGTAAAAAAAGGAAAATTGTATAGTAGTGCCTCTCGCTAAGTGTACCATATCGTATAGGTGTTTTGGCTAGTATCTAGTTGAACCTTGGGCTTAAAGGCGCCTGAGGTGCGCTTGTTAAAAGTAAGATAAGTCTCGTAAGAAAGGAGGGCCACAATGGCCAACATTTATCTTTTTCGTACTTTCAAGGTCTGAAAAGTTTAGTTTTGCTTTCATGCTTGTGTTTGATAATTGTGTGATTGATCTTACTTGTGTACATGTTTTTGTGTATACTTTTTCTTTATGAGGAAAATGCAGAGTGTATTTTTTTTAAGGCATCGGTAAATGTATGGAAATGAACAAATACTTAAGAAAATGTAATACGGAGTACAAGTTTGACTTGAGAGTGTTGAATAAATCATCATTTTATGTCATTTTTCTGGCAAAAGATTTTGTAAGACTCCCTCGTCCTGTATTAAGTCTCATATATGACTGTAGGTGGGAGAAATATCAGAATGAGGAGGAAGCCACACTTGGTAGAGGCAAACGCCTCAGGAAAGCAGTGTCATACAGGGAAGGATTTGCACCTCATCCAACTGAAACACTTAGCGAGGTAAACCTTGTCAACGCACTTTTAGCAGTCTTAATAAATCATGGGAAGGACATTTTTATCCTACAGATTAAATATTGATTTAAAGAGAATCCAATGAACAAAAATGGACCTTGGGATGACGCTCAAGTACAAAAGGAGAGTGGGGTAGTTATGTTCTTGAGCTATCATTGGTAGCTTTCAAAAAACGAGATTAGATGATTATGGGCTATGAGTGAAGTAAGACATTATTAGCCGTCTTCTGTGAGTTAATGTTTTCCTGTTGCATTTTACACTTGCACTTAACTGTTGCAATGTCGATGATGAGTTTTGTGACTGTCAAAGTTTTGAATGATGGCCTATTTTAGAAGTACATTTCTTATTTTCACATTTAGGGCTGAGAATCGGTCCAAGACCGGACCGAACGGGACCAAACCGGACCGGACCGAAGAACGGCTAAAATAAAAATTTAGTGGACCGAAGACCAGACCTAAAAATTTCGGTCTTGGACCGGACCGAACTCGAAATATTTCGTCCGGTCCGGTCTTGGACCGAAATGGACCTAAAAATAGTTTTTTCACTTTTCGTATACGATAATTACATTTTAATTCCGCTAAATAAAATGCATTTAAATAATTAAACGATGTTTTTTTATGAAAATCATTGACAATACTAATTTATTATGTCTTTGGAAGATAAAATGTTAATTTCGTTCATAATATTTTAATGATTAATCTTTAAAAACATGAAATTTGGTCCATTTGGTCCGGACCTAAATTAACCGGTCTTGGACCGGACCGGACCGAAGACCGAAACTTGGAAAAATGAGGACCGAGGACCGGACCACTGGACCTAAATTTGCTCACCCCTATTCACATTATTAGTTGTGAGCAGTTTATATCTGCGAAGCAACCATGTATTCACTCAGTAATTTTGTTTTCATGACAGAGTGGCGGTGAAGATGAGAAAGAGCCAGAACCAGAGCCAGAAAGGGAGTACACACCTTATGGGCGTGCTCATAAAGCAAAGTTGTGAGTACACACACACACCATGAAATTGTTTTGCCGTCTATTTTTCTGAATATTGGATCACTTTCTAAGTCTCTTGATAGTTATACTATGCATTGATTTCTTTTGTCCATCCAAGTTCGTGTTCTCACCTTTTTTTATTTAATGTTGTGGAAAGTCTATTTGGTAGTAGTAGACTGTTACTTAAGACTGGGGTAAGGCCGTAAGGGTATTGGACATGGGTACATACTACATATCCAAGTGTGGAATTCGTCATAACTTCAATTTTTGAGGCATGGGGGCTCTGGCCTAAAAGGAGGCGCTACGGGTAGAAGGACAAGTCTTTGAGCAAAGTTTTAATTATATACTCCCTCCGTCCCGGTCAATTGTTGTCCTTTGGTTTTGGCACAAAGACCAAGGAAAGAGGAGGGGGGCAATTACTAAATGACAAGTGAAAAAATTGTGTGTGAATGATCAAATTGCTCATCAAGTTCATTCTTAAAATAGAAAGGACAACAATTGTCTGAGACACCCCAAAAATGGAATAGGACAACAAATGACCGGGACAAAGGGAGTAAAATATTTTTATCTTTTTGTAAAGAATAGAGAAATGTTAAATAATTAAGATTTGAAATAGTCAAAATCCTCTTTTATGATTCATATACTGATTCCTGTACCTATGTCATGTGAATCTCCTTTATGCCTTTGTTAGGAGAAATGTTGGATGGGAATGGGTCCCCTACGGATTCCATACCCGTATCCTCGATTGTCGTGTCAGATACGTGTATGGCCAATAGTGAAGAGTGGAAGTAATGTATGCGGTTGTTGACTTCATATAAAAATCATTAATATCAAGTTCCCTTATTTTTCCTTTTCTTTTTTGTTTTTCTAAATGTCATCAATCCCTACTTTATATATCTATTCGTCGCTTTAAAGTTCTTTTTTCTTTATACTAATTTGATTGTTTACCCTTGTTCTTCCGTCCCAAGTTTATTATGTTTGTCTTTTTACTTGTTCAATAACGGAAAACCATTAAAAGGCATAGGAGGTTCGTTGTTGTTTACTTGTTTGCACCTGGAATCGGGTTTCTGTCTGTTTCCCCTCTCATTTTTAAACTGTATAATGAAAGCACGGCTTCACTGAATGACTTAGGTATATGATGGATTCCTTGATGTCTGTAATTTAATGCGTTCTTATAGATTCCGTGATGTCTGTATTTTAATTTGCCTTTTATTTTCTGTCAGTGAGAGGCTTCGGGCTCGGCAAAAAGAACGACTTGCTCGAAGAAAAGAAGCTTCTCTGGTTTTGGATTCTTGTAAGCCTGAGGTACACTCTGAGTGCCCTCCGTTGGAGTTGAAAGACCCAGATGAAGCTGCTAGAGTGATACAACCATGTGGAGAAGCAGCTGCAAGGAGTCCTAGGACATCTGAGATGGCAGATAAGATGTCAAATGAGTGTGAGTTTACCAGCAGCAATGGCCTCACAGCTCAAAATGTTTTGAGGCTATTAAAGCTTAAATCTAGCAATCACTCCTCACTCAAATCACCAGGCTGCTCCTCCGAAAATGCTATTCCCGACGGTCCAATCTACCTGTCACCTGTTCTGGGCCTTTGTGCACCAAATGCTTGTCAACCGGAGTCATCTCAGAAAAGCTTTTCAAGATCGTATGGAACAGAAAATAGTCATGGAAACCCATCAAATTTTCCTTTGAACATATCAGGTTCCTCAAGGAGTGCTGCGGACGGGAAGAGACTTGAGATGCATACAGGCACACCTAGGCTTCCAGAAACACCATCAGACTTTCCACCACATTATATAAAGAGCAGCTTCTCAGATAACCCACTTCCATTTCCTCCAGTACGGTCTTCCTTCTTGACTCTCACCTGCCCCCGTCCCAGCAATTTCCTTGTATATGTATCTGTTACTATCATGGTAATAAAGTATCGTCTTACATTGAGACTTGATCTCGATACCGGTCAATGTGGCCTAATTTTGATACCGCCTCAATGGCGTAACTTTGATAAATTGGCCGCGATTAACTATTGCGGCCAATGTTTAATACAATGGGTCCTAGTAAATTTTAGACACTAAATGTATACTTGGTTTGCAGTGTCATCCATCATTCTTGCAGCAAACGTTTCCTGAATCTTTAGAGAACCCAGGTGCTAGTTCTGCTGATTTTCTGGAAAAAATGGGGTTGCCCAGATTGCCTTTTGATCCAAGGTTGTTAGCGACTTTTCCTCCTAAAACCTTACAGAGCCCAGGAGCCAACTTTTTAGCAAACTTATCACTTGGACGGAGAGATGAGCCTGCTAATGTGCAACCACCTTCAGCATCGCCGTTTGGGCAAAATTTGAGGCTCCATGCGCAAGACATGTCGTATTTTAATCAGGAAGAGGTGGATGTCCTACCGACATTAAGTTTGGGCCGCAAGCCAAACACTTGTCCACCAATCCCTGAAAATCACAGGAAGGTTCTTGAGAATATTGCTTTGAGGACTGGATATGGAGCAAGCCGCTTCTTGAAGAGGAAGTCAAAAGTAGATGGATGGTCCGAAGATGAACTCGATTCCCTTTGGGTTGGTGTTCGAAGACACGGGCGAGGCAACTGGGATGCCATGCTTAGGGATCCTAGATTGAAATTTTCAAAGTTCAAAACTCTTAATGAACTGGCTTCTAGGTGGGAGGAAGAGCAGTTGAAGATAGTGGATGCTTCTCCAGGTATGAGATCTGATGAGCAGGCTAAATCTCGTGAGTCTGCTTTATTCCCCAACATTTCGGATGACATGATGGCAAGGGCCCTTCAGGGGAGTAGGTTAGGCGGGACCAAATTACACAATCACTTGACTGATATGAAGCTGGGTTTTGGCGATCTTGCGTCAAACCTTCACTCTTTTGAACCCGCCAACTATACTGGCATTCGACCTCAAAACCATGCTCCTTTCCAATCTTTTGCTCCTGGTATGCCAGCAAGGTATTTTGGCGACCCATCTACAATTTTTTCTGATACTCATAGTGCTTCATTGCCAATGGAGCCTCCAATGCTTCACAGTGCATTTGGACCTGGTAATGTTGGTGTTCCGCCTATAAATCGGCCAAGTGGATATGATATACCCCTTCAAGATGAATATCAGAAGGTTCCAAATCAGTTGAATAGGCCACTTAATTTTCCTCATGGTCCTCTCAATGATGTGGGTAGCAGTAGTCAGCCACCACCACCAGCTTCAAGCTTTCTGCATAATCCTAGTAATATGCTTTTGAAGGGGAAAGAAATAGCCATTGAAAATAGTTCAGCGAAGGAAAAGCTACCACATTGGCTTCGGGAAGCTGTAGGAACCCATAAGACTCCCGACCCTGAACTTCCTCCTACAGTTTCCGCTATAGCACAGTCGGTCCGTTTATTATATGCTGAAGAGAAGCCTTCCATCCCCCCATTTGTTACTCCTGGTCCACTTCCCTCACAGCCCAAAGATCCTCGGAAAAGTTTGAAGAGAAAGAAGAAACGGAGACCTAATATATCTGGGCTGTGCCCAACTGATATTGCTGGAAGTAGCCAAGACTTCCATGGCGGCTCCTCTAGTGATACTCTTGCTTCAGCATCCATTTCCATGTTGCCGACACTGCCAAAGTCCGGACTATCGCCCTCTCCTGAAGTCCTGCAGTTGGTAGCATCTTGTGTTGCTCCTGCTTCATCTGTGATGCTCGACAGTCAACCACCTGTGTCTTTAGACATGGATAAAGGGCATGGGAAATCTATCAAATCTGAGCCGTTAATTGTTGATCACCCAGAGGGTGAGGAAGTGTCATCGGAGAAAATATCAGCGATTGAATCGAAAGGCAAAGAAGCAATGGAGCCATAATCATAAAAGATTGTGCGAAAAATTTGTTGTATGGGTTAGTAGTGTAATGATGTGACTTAGACAGTGTAGACTTCATCGTAACCACAGGCGATAACGGGGACCAATTGGTCGCCATTGTTGCATTGAACTTTTAATATATTTTGATCACAGTTTTGTAGTTACCTTGGAAGGTTGTGATTGGGGTAAGTAGTTTTAGTACAGGGAAATGTTAGGACATGTTGTAAAGTTGATGTATGTTCAAAGAAATACTATATATATAATTGTGTCGTAGTTGGGAGTGGCTAATGCCACCCACTTGTCCTCCATTTCAGCTCATGGCTTGTCTCGTTGAGAAATTTGTATGTATATATTTGCACAAGAATAACCTCTGTGGTCGTATTGCAGGGGTATGGCTCTCTAGATTTGCAGAAGCGTCTTTTAGAGCTAATGGCAGATGATTGACCAACCCCACGATTGCTCTATAACTCCCAACAACTTCCTCACGATTTACCGTCAATGGCGTGGCGATGATGCTGGACCTAACATGGACTAACCGGATCTGACCCATTTCCTGAGGTTTTGGGTCTTATTTTCCTGTAGGCCAAGGCCAACACTAATTTTCCTTACTATTAAGAGAATAAAAATTCTCTTAGTTTTCCCACCAAATGCTTCTATCTAAATAAAGAAACACAAGTAAAACTTTTTTTTTTTCAAACTAATATCTTTCATTAAAAGGAGCTGGCCAATTGAGCAAACATTTCTTTTCTCTTCTTTAGTAACTGAGCTTCAGAAGAGTACCTGTGTAATACCTCAGGTATTCTGGTCTTTGAGTACTCTATCGAGTAAGTAATGATCAGATTCTGGAAGGGTTCTGTTTGTTAGTTACTCGACCGAGTTGGGTCAACTCGATCGAATAAGGGTTACTCGATCGAGTACGTTAGTTACTTGATCGAGTGCCCGCGCTGTTACGAGTTTTGCCTCTGTTTTGATTTTAAAGTAAAATGGGAGGCTTTTATTTAACTATGACGTTTCTTTTCATTTTTACTTTTACTTTTATAAACTTTTCACATCTTCCAAAGAGCGTAAGATCTACTCCCCTTTTTACTATCAAATCAAGGGTTTGTGTTCTACTTTATTTGGGGTTTTTCATACCGTTGCATTCGTCGTATTGTGGGTAAGATTCTCATGTCATTTTTATGTTTATTCCTTAGTTTTGGTCTAAACCCTAAATTGAGTAATTAGGGGTTTTAGGGGATAATTGTTGCATAGATCGTAATTACATATTTATTGTATAGGAGGTGACTTCGTAGAGGAGACTTTTTGATCATTCCCGTGCTTGTGTAGTGATTTCCGTCTCAGGTAGGGTTTCCCTACTCGGTTACTGTTTAAATGATTTAAGATGATGTGATGGCATGATTGTATTGTGATGATAATTACATTCTTGATATCGGCATGTTTATTAGTATTGTGTAATAGTTGTTGATTGTATGTGGTTCGCGAGGTGCGCCCTCGGTTGAGTGGAGTCATTTTCGGGAATTGCTTCACGCCCTTGTTCGCCCCTTGTGGTTCCCGTCATAAGGGGGATGTGCACATTAATGATCGTTGGGTTATGCGCTCTATGATTTTGAGCGGGGCTTAGGTGGTAAGGCTGCGGTCCCCACTGGCGGAGTGGATTACCTGTTGCGATGGGTAATCTGGTAGGACTACACAATTAGTGTGTAGTTAGGTGTTCGGTGTGAAGTGGAGTCTGAGGTATGTGATGTATGGTTTGTGTATAACTCTTATCTTGTTTATTCAGTAACTGACCCCGTTTATGTGTTTTGAAAACTGTGGTGATCCATTCGGGGATGGTGAGCAGTTGATTAACAGGTATGCATAGGACAGCTCGCGGGGCTTGATGGAATGGAGTCATCACCTAGTTTTGGATAGATAGTCTTCCGCTGTTTTCACTTTTACGTTTTGGATATGTTATGGGATGTTTGTTTTTCACAGTTGTAATACTTTAGTTTTTTAGTTTGGTTGTATGACTTTAACTATTAAACTTTAAATGTTGTTTCTTTATGGTCTCCTTTAATCTATTGTACCTCGGGCACCCGAGATGGTAGCATCTTCATATGCTAAGGTGGTCTTGGTAAGGCACGTTGGTGTATGGGGGTGTTACAAAGTGCTATCAAAGAACGGATGTGTGACACCCCGCTATTTAAGACACCAAAATATAACATAGTTGAAAAGATAAGTAGCGGAAATACGGGATTTTTAAAACATTTTTGGAGTC
>VHZZ01006685.1:26829-37322 GCA_009801015.1 Silene noctiflora | reverse complement strand
TATATTTGAACACACATTTGCACTAGAGATACAATATTAGCATAAAAACACATTGATAAGTGCAATTTAACATGTAAAATCAAGCTAACATAGGGTGTAAAAATGTATATAAATATCACTTATCAAGTCTATTTGTTTGTGCTATGTGATATGTTCTAACTTGTTTGGTTTTTGTGCTGTAAGAGGATGGTACGACCAACCCGATTGGAGAACGTCATCATGCAAGCTCTTACTCAAATACTTCAGAATCAGCGAAGTGTCGATGCTCATGTTCATCATCGCCCCAACAGCCGCGGCAAGAGACCATTCATGCCCTCATCTTCGACATCCGCTAACAAGAGGAATTCCATACCAAGAAGACAAGAGTCGAGTAGCCGAGTGCCGAGTGGACAAGTTTTTTCATCAAGCATCGCCCCCGAGGAAGCTCGCAAGTGTTTCCATTGCATGCAGCCCGGACATGTTATCAGGAGTTGCCCCGAGAGAAAAGATGCTTCTATTCCTCCTCTTGCTCCCGAAGCTAGGCCAGAAGAGACCATCCTTGCCTCGAGTCGAGCTGAAGCTGTTGCCCGTCCCCGTATTGATTCGGGTGTATTTTCCGTCCTTGATCGATTTTTCCTTTCCTCCTACCTATTGACAATAATCCTTCTTTAGAACTCTTGTTGATCTACCTTGGAAGCTACCAATTCCTTTTGTTTCTTGATTTTTCTGCCGCGATGCTTTGAAGGAACCCCTTTTCTTTTTGTGGGATGTAAACCTTGGCCGAGTAGTTTTGGTTTTTGAGAGAGTTGTTGGGTTTGACTTTTGACCGTTGTTTTGAGAGGCTGTATTGTTAATAAGGCTTAAGTAGTGTGGTGAGACATGCCTTGGTGAATCTAATGCATAGTTGCTTGACGTGGAATGAGTGTGATTGGTTGGTGAGATTCTTCATCTAGGGTGTGATTTGTGTATGTCACTTATGTTATGGAACTTAGCCTTGTTAATCATAGTTGGGATTTGAAAGCTGTTGGCTTGAACATGGTTACTTTAGAATTGGATATGGACTAAAAGTTCAATAATGTGACATTTGAAGGAAATGCTTTGTGGTGTTGGTGACCATATTTGGATTGATGCTGTAATTTGATCTTAGTTAGCCCTTGGGACTATTTGAGTTGAGAACGATTTGCTAGTAGAGCCGATTGCATAAGATTGGGTTACCTGAGAGACTAAGAATTGGGAGCTTATGATTGACTTTTAGGGTGTATTGGGAACCGAGAGTTTGGTAATTTGGGAGAGAACTACCTTGTGACTAATCCCTTACCTTCAAAAACATAGGTTAACAAGCAAACTCTTTCCTTTCAAAAAAATTGCATCCTTTTTAAAATGAGAAGGTTGTTGCTACTTTAAGTTTGGAGTGACGATTATAATGCATTTTTAATACATTTTCATCTTTTCATTGCAATTTCTATTTTCATCAAAATGAATCTTTTCATCGATGTATATAATTTCGATAAACTTGGAATTRTAATATTTTGACTAGAATATAAATAATATGGATAAAACTTGTATTTTAAAGTGCTAAAGATTTTATCAAGTGCTTTTATTTGAAAATGTTTTGGCCCATACTTTTGGTAAATAAAACTCTAAATCATTTTTATTACAAAGGATTTTCTTGAGCGCAAGCTACCTTACCTGAGTGCCATTGTGTTTATTTCAAGAGTATGCCTTGCAACCTGGGAGTTGTGACCTTTTGGTAGAGAACCCTAAGTGTTATGAAGTGTGTGAGTTAAACCTTGACCTTCCTTGCATCATTCCTTTTTCCGTCTTCTTCCTTGCCTTTCCCGGTTGGATCTTCCCCTTTCGCGTATTTTGTCGATCTTCTCTCTGCCTTATGTATCTTCCTGGTTCCAATAAGTGTCTATGTACTCTTAGCCCGTTACTCTCGAAGTTTACCTCCTTGAGCCTCGTGCCTATCGTGTCCCACTTGCCTTTAGAATTTTTTACTATTCCCGTTCCCGGTCGTTACCCTTACTCTTTTGTAGACTGGACCCCTCTTTAGCTATGTTGCGAAACCGTAGAGTATGTTTTGAGGAATCGATAGCTTTGACTTTACCAAAACTAGGTAAGAGAGTCTGAGTTGTTGTTGACATGGTGAAGTGAGAGCTAGATTTAGATAGTGCACCTTTGGTAGTGGTGGTGTAGCCTCTTGATGAATTTTGTGATTGAGAGATTAGTGACATAAGTGCTACTCGGAAGCCTGAGTTGATCATAAGGTTAGTATAGCTTTTTGTGAGTGTTCTAATAGGTATCTCATAGCCCTATACTTGGTAGAAATGCCACGTTTGGATTTTACATTGGTCCATTCTTATGGTATGGTAGTTTAATGATGGGAAATGTTGCTAGGTGATGTTAGTGGAACTTGAGTTAAGTTGAGCAGAGAAGTGTGAATGACAAACCTGTTTATCTTTTGGTTGATGGTGTTTATGGTTTGGGTGAGTGCAGTTTTTTACACATATTTTTTTCGAGTGTGTAGCGAGTTTTTGTTTGGCATGCTAGAAAGCTCGCAGTGGTTTGAGTTAGGAATCTTTTATGAGAGCCTTACCCTATTGGGAGACTAATAGCTGACTCTAGTTGAGTATGAGTGTTGTTCGAGGGAGTATATTGATCAGAGTGGTGTAGCGGAAGCACGGTGAACTACTTTCCGTTGTGGACTAGCTTGTAAGTTTAGAAGGTGACTCTGCTACTTAGTATTTGGGTGTACGTGGTATCCCTAGGTTTCGTAGTTGTTCCCTCCTCCTGACCGTGAGCCCTACCGTTCATTTCCCCTCTTACTCCTTTTCATGTTTCTCCTTTAGATTTGAGGCTAGTAGCCTATGAAACCCCTTGTTTGCTACTCTTTGGTCAACCTTGTCATGACTCTCTATCTTTAGAAGTTTGGTTTAGTTCTATCCGTATGTTGTGTATAAACTTCTTTTTCGTGAATTGTAATTATTTTGCCCAACTTGTTTTTCATTTTGCATGATTTTTAACAAGTTTTGATTCTTTTTGATTCTTTACCAAATTCTAATGTTACACTTTCAAAGAGTTAACTTGTTTTGGAGACTGAAGAGCGAATCTGTAAGCTTTCAAGTTTGTTTTTCAAAAGAAAGTTTAAGTTGTTGTCAATTTTTATTTGGCTTTAACGTTGATTTTTCGACAGGAATCGTTATCAGAGACGTCTAATAACTTGTCCTGCGCATATTGACGTATGATTTTGTAATTTTAATTTGTCTTCGACTTGGAATGTTAGTGCTCTTGTGTGCACAACAAGTGTTTTGTCGTTCCATGAAGGGAGACTTATACTTTTGAAACTCTTTCTAAAAGTTTTGGATGAATTTCGAATTTGATTCTTAAAAATGAATTAGTTTTCAATTTTGAAAACCGACATTGCTCTTATAACTTTTCTTTTTCTATTTTCAAGTTTCGAGGACGAAACTTTTTAAAAGGTGGGAAGATTGTAACACCCACAATTTTCGTATATAATCTTAAAAAGTATTTTAATAATTTATTTAAATCAAATTATATTTAAATGTTATTTTTAAGTAAAAATATATTTTTTAGTGTAATATTTATAAATATTATATTATTGTCCGTCTTGAGTGTATAGTAGCCTTAAGACGCATTTTAAGATGTTTTCCGACACATTTAGTGTTATTTGGGCCTAAACATAATAATAGACCCATATACTACCATTTCCAACACATAAACCCTTACCTAACTCTTCCTTCATCCTCCTCATTCTAATTTTTCAGCAATATACTAACCTCCATCACCATTAAAACACATTTCTTCCTCAAACCTTCAAAACACCATAACTCACTMATTACTTAACCAAATCAAGTGATTCTCACGCCAAACTCTTCCTTGTTTCATTATCCTTCTCCCTAAGTAAGAAAGGCAACCTTTTTCTCCCTTCCTCGAAGAATTTTGAAACCCTAGATGCCCTTATGGGGTGAATTCTTCAATTAATCCATCTTATTTTATGTTTAGGTGAAGATTTGGAAGTCCCGGATTAAGGAAGCTTAAGGTAACGGTGATAGGTTACTCGACATCACATCCGAATTTTGTGTTTATAAGTGTTGAAATTGTTGTTTATATGTTTAAAATTGAATAAGTTAGATGCTTGACATGTTCTCTTATGTGATTGATGAAGTTTGGTCACATTGTTCCACAATTATCATGTAGAGGTTGATTTTGTGTTGGTTTAATGCTTTATTGTAGCCTAACACTTCATCTTTATCATCTTGAGATTTATGTTCATGTTCATCCCATGAAATAGTGAATATGTGATCTATTGATTCGAGGAAATTGAGTTAAACTAATGACGGAATGTTCAAACTACTGTATTTCGTCTTATACACATGTCTCGTGTCATGCTCACATGTAAAATCCATGTCAAACTTGAAGTTGTTGTGTTGTTGGCTGAATTTCGTGCACAATGGCTCCCAGCCGGTGGACCGGCCGCCGGTGGTTCATCCGGCTGGGGAGTTTCTGTAACGAAAATTGGCATTTAAAGGTGCAGTATGTCCCAGCCGGTGGGCCGGCAGCCGGTGCCACTGCCGGCTGGGGAGCTTCTGGATCAAATATGTCATTTTTGAGGTGCAGTGAGTCCCTGCCGATGGCCCGGCATGCGGTGCCACTGCCGGCTGGGAATCTCTGCTTGTTTTGATTGAATTATTATGGAGTCGTTGTCCCAGCCGGGAGACCGGCAGTCGGTCAACCGACCGGGAGATTCCCTACTTTGTTTCTGATTAAATACTTGAGCCCAGCCGATGGGCCGGCAGCCGGTGCCTCTAGCCGGCTGGGAGCTCCTGTTTCATTGTTTCTTCTCTTTTTACTCAACGTATGATAGATATGTTTCACTTATATGATTTATTTACATTTTATCATATTTATATGGATTGTTTACGTTTCATCATGAGCTATGAGTAGTTCCTATTATATATTCATGGTATGTCACGTATTACTCATGATTAGGCTATCATATGCTTAAGTGGTTAGAACCGTGTCCGTAAGGAATTGATGTCTTCCTACCTCTATGCTTGACTACTACCTTAGATCTTCCTCCACACTCGTTTGGTACGGGCGAGTGGGGTACTCGATTCTTGTGTATAGGTTGAGTCTTGGATGTGGAGTTATGTGCCACATGTCGAATCGGGAGGGAGTTCCTTCCGAGAGTCTGGATCCAGGTCTTAGATCATGATGTACCTAGCTAGTCATCCTACCAAGGGTTGGTTAATGTCTAAGAATATATGAGGTCTTGCATGGTATTGCGTTGAAATAATGTTTCCTTTAGGATCGCGTGTTCTTTGATTGTGGTGTCTCGGACATGTTTTAAAGGTAACCTYTGAGCCGGACACTTGTATGATTATGCGTGGTGTCTTGGACATGTTTTAAAGGTAACCTCTGAGCCGCACACCCGCATGATTATGTTTGCCTTGATCCTATCAGACACTAAAGGTGAGATGCAAGCCTTTAGTTGCGATATGATTGCCGAGATTGATGTTCCCATTCATATTTATGGTGAGATGCAAGCCATAAGTATGCATGTGACGTTAGTAGCCACGTCCCATGATTGTTCGCTAAAAGACTTTCAAAGTAATGGCTACGGTTTTCTCTCACATGTACTGTATGCTGGCTTCTCGATATCCATGTTATGTGAAATCTATATTGGTTTGACATATGTGACATTTTGGTCGGATTATCTTATATGAATGTCTCATATGCGTTGATCTTTATCGATTCCATATGCTTATCACATGCTATAGTACATCTATCTTATCATATGCTTATGTTGATCGTAATTATAATCTATGCTTGTATGTTTAAAGTTCTTGATTACGTTCATTTCGGTGTAATGTGGCTGGGGAGTTACTTCTCACTGACTGTGGCGTTCATGTTTACATGAATGACAGGTTCGTGGAAGCTTATTTGGGGCTGGAAGACGTGTGGGCTAGCGAGCATTGTAACTTGGACCTAGTCTTTAGTTTGCTAGACTTACCCACTGTACGTTGTTTTATTCGTGGTATATCGTTTCCCCAAAACACCATTTGTATTCGTATTTCTTTACTTTTACTTCCGCTTGTTTGTATCTTGAACCCGCGCATTGTTTTAAACTTTCTTTATGTTTAAAAAGTATTAAAAACCTCGTATTTTCTGCTGCATTCCCAGTTATTTACATTACGTTTATAGCGGGGGTTCACAGTCCCTACACTCAAACTTAGCATGGTACAAGGATAACCAATCTATGCCTAAGATAACATCGAATTCTTCTAAGGAAAAGCAGAGAAGGTTGGAGGGAAAGATATTCCCCGCAATAGCTATTGGAACATTAGAAAAGGAGAGTGAGCAAGCGACAATATCTCTGGAAGGCAAAGATATCGAAGTATCTTCACTCGGAATTAAATCAATAGATACCTTTTCCACAAACTTGGAAGATATAAAAGACAATGATGCGTCGGTATCAAATAAAATGAGACAAGGATGATCACAAATCGATAACATACCCGTGATGATTTCAGGATGTGCGGCGGCCTCGGCTCGGCTCATCACGGAGATAGTCCCTCTAGGCTTGGCATTGGGAGTGGGAGCATCCTTCTTTTCGGGACCTTCAAAGGAGCGATGTTCGGGCTTCTTGCAATGGTAGCACGTCAAAGGTCTTCCGAAGCATCCAACTCAGAGATGAAGGGCTTGCTTCAAATGGAAACATTTCTTAGCCTTGTTGAAGTTTTTGTTGCTTGGTTGAGGGGCTTGGCCACTAGAAACTTGAGTCCTTGGCATGAATTTCTTCTAGTTATCATAAAAAGAGGAAGAAGGAACAATTGGTCTTTTACCATAGGAATTGGGGCGGGAAGCTTGAGAGGTAGCTAAAGACTTGGCTTCTTCATCAATGGTCTTTAATAAGCTCTCGGCTCATATTTCATCGTCGTACACCTTCACAAAGGATGTAGAGTTCCTCCTCACCATAATTTCTACCTTCGGGTTGAGCTTGTTTTTGTAGAAGTACACTCGGTCTTCTTCATCCTTCACAAATTTTGAAGCAAAATGAGCAAGATCGTTGAATTTGTCGGTACATTCTTGAACGGTCAACCTCACTTGCTTGAAGTCCATGAATTCTTTGAGCCTTTTTTGTTTGAGTTCTTTGGGGTAAAAGCAAGTCTCCAACATTGTCTTGAAATGCCTCCAATCCACATAAGGGTCTTGGGTAGCGGTAGGACCCGTCAAAGTCCCCAACGATCGGCCTCCTTCACGAGAAAGTGAGAGGCAAGCTTCACTTTATCTTGGTCTTGAACTTCATAGAGGGAGAAGTTCTTCTCCATATCGTGGAACCACTCCGAAAGCAACAACGGGTCAACCTCTCCTCCATAAGTCCTAGCATTGTTTCTTGAGAGTTGACTTACTATCCATGCAAAACTTCCTTGACGATTTCCTTGGTGAGCGGGAGGATTGGGAATAGCTTGATTCATACCATGTTGATTCTGAAGAATTTGAGAGAGGGCTTGCATGATCGTTTTCTCCATGTTTGTTGGCCTCACCATCTTCTTGCACAAAACCAAACAAGTTAGAACCTATCATATAACACAAACAAATAGGCTACCACATTAGGTCCTTAGTTCTACCCAACTCTCTCATTCATTATTTTCATTGTCAAGTAATGTCTAAAGGGTTGGGGAGCACGTGTGTGCGTCGGGAGCATCAAAGCTCTGATACCAACTGTGACACCCTGCTATTTAGGACGCCAAATATTAAACTAAAACGGGAGAATACGCAGCGGAAATACGACATTTTTAAAACTTTTTGAGGTCCAAAAGCGAAGAGTCACTAACATAATTAAACGAAGCAAAGTAAACGTATTAGTTATGTTATACAAACCAAAATAAGCAAGTGTTTGGGGAAAACATATCCCACGAATGACAATAGTTCAAAGGTAAGTCTAGACTAAGTAAAGAAAAGGACTAGGGTCCATGCTCTCTAGCCCACAAGTCTCCCCCATGCAACACCAACCTGCATCTGTTATCCATGTAAACATGAATGCCACAGTCAGTGGGGAGTCACTCAAGGTTCTCCCAGCCACATTACATTGAAATGCACATAAATAATAATGTAATCAATCATAGTGAGTAACGAAAGAACAAACATACTTATTTAAAAGCATTAGCATATAAGAAACATGTGGAGTAAGGAAAACACGGTAATATGGTACTGGCATGAGCAATATATGAAGCATGACACATAAGAGGGGATCGTGTCGCAACTAGTGGCTTGCATCTCACCATTAGTGTCCGATAGGATCAACATAGAAACATACAAGTGTCCGACTCAGAGGCTACCTTTAAAGCATGTCCGAGACACCACAACCAATGAACACGCGATCCTAAAAGAAAGATCATCTTCTACCCAACGCCATGCAAAGACTCTAATACCCTTAGTAGGATGACTAGCTAGGTAAATCCTAGCCTAAGAACTGGATCCAGACTCTCGGAAGGTACTCCCTCCCGATTCGACATGCGGCACATAACTCCGCATCCAAGACTCGATCTATACACGTAAGATTCGAGTACCCCACTCACCAGTACGGCACAAGTGTGGTAGAAGATCTAAGGTAGTAGTCAAGCATAGAAGTAGGTTGATATCAATACCTTACGGACACGGTTCTAACCACCAAAGCATATGATAGCTTAATCATGAGCAATATATGACATACTATGAATATATAATGGGAACAACTCTTAGCTCAAGATGAAACGTAAAAAATCCATATAAATATGATAAAATGCAAATAAATCATATACTCGAAACATATCTATCATACATTGAGTGAAAAGAGATGAAACATTGAAGAAGGTGCTTCCAGCTGGCCCACGGCACCGGCTGGAGCAATGCCTTCCATCAAAATATGTCAAAAACAATCAGAATGTTCCCAGCCAGCCTATGGACCGACAGACGGTCCACCGGCTGGGACACCTTACCAAACCAAATTTCCGAAAAACATAACAGAGACCTCCCAGCCGGCAGTGGACTAGCAGCCGGCCCACCGGCTGGGAGAACACCCAAACCCCAAAATTACAACTTGGAAACAAAAACTTCCCAGCCGGCCTGTGGACCGGCAGCCGGTCCACCGGCTGGGTATACCTGGCATTTGAAAAATAAACACAACTTACAGACTACTCCCTGCCGGCCTGTGCACCGGCAGGCGGTCCACTGGATGGTACACACCCAACACCAAAATTGAAACATTTGAAACAAAATGTTCCCAGCCGACCAGTGGACCGGCAGCCGGTCCACCGGCTGAGGATACCTGTACACGAAATTCAGCCAATTTCTCGTGCAACACATTTTCAAACCCAAATATTATCATGCTTATGCGACGGAAACACGTAAAACACGTAAGTTTCAGCAAGTATGACAACCCAACATCCAATATGCTTCTTTTTCATAATTGAACCATCACAATAACACTAATTTTGTCATAATAAACTCAAGGCATGTAAAAGATGGCATGTTTGTCAAACTAATCACCAAACTAACTCATATATTATCCATTCACATAATATGAACACCATAATTCATGGATTTAACAAGGAATATGATAAAACATCTAAATGTGTCATCTTTAACTTATAAACACCAAAATTTAACACAATTAAAAACATAAACCCAATGTAATGTCGAGTAACCTATCACCGTTACCTTATGCTTCCTAGTCTTCGAGTGAATCCTCAACTATGTAAGAATCCGCTTCCGGGTCGTCCAAATTCTCACCTAGACACAAAATAGAACAAGTTAGATTAATAATTCTCCCATAATGGGAAGATGGAAATTTCGAAATTGGTAAAGGGGCAAGAAAGACGACGACTTTCTTACTTACAAAGAAGGAGAATGAAAAGAAGAGAATAATGGCACAAAAATCAAGAGAATTGGTTAAGAAATGAAGAAGTTATGGAGATTTGAAGTTGGAGGGGTTTTGGTTGCAATAATGGTGTTTATCTTACAATGGAGTTTGCTGAGATTTTGATGAAGGAAGGGGGGGTTTTATGAGGGTTTGAGTGGAGAAATGATTTTATATGGATCCTTATACCAACTCGTCTTAAGGCTACTATACTCTTGAGACGGAACATAATATTATACTTATATATTTTTGTTGGAGTAGTGTCCTCCACAATAGTGCGTCTACTCAATAAATCTCATAAAAGGAATATTCGGGATATGTGTTATAATATACTTGTCAACTGATTAACGTTAATCGGTAACGCTCAGTTGACTATAGTTAGATGTTACTGTCGTATGACGGCGGTGATCATTTGATCCCTCGAGGTCACACCTATAGGACGACGTCCAAATGGATAGACTGGTTATTTATATGGGCTATAATATAATTAGTATCTTGTATATAAGGACTTTATATAAGTCAAGTGAATTTATTGTTTGATGACGAGTTACGAACTCGGGACAAAGGAATTTATTATTTAATTATGTGA
>VHZZ01006682.1:23870-38664 GCA_009801015.1 Silene noctiflora | reverse complement strand
CGCATGCAAAACATCTAGAACACGGGATTAGCTCAACTAAACACTAATAATAGTGA
Organism: Silene noctiflora; assembly: GCA_009801015.1. Lineage (NCBI taxonomy): Eukaryota > Viridiplantae > Streptophyta > Magnoliopsida > Caryophyllales > Caryophyllaceae > Silene > Silene noctiflora. Next base: position 38,608 of record VHZZ01006682.1, on the reverse strand, counting down.
AATAAGCATAAAAACCGAGCTAATATAGGAGATATAAATATGTATAAAATGGTCTAATCAATATTGTATGAGAAGTAATATTCGATATTATATTCATATTTGCATTCATGTGCATAATGATCTTATTGGAGGTTGTTGGTGGAGTTGTGGTGGTGATAATTATTGATATTGAAAACGTAAGACGGTTGGGAGTGTGAACCCCCGCGGTTGTGCAATAAAATAAACGTAAACAATGCAGCGGAAAATGTGAGATTTTAAAAAATTTAATGATAAAACCCGAAGTCATTAAATTGTAAAACAAAACTTAAGTTTAAGAAATATTTTATACAAATTACAACTTAAATAAATGTAAGGGACCCCAATCCCTTAACTAAACAAAAGTTATATATTAACTACTAAACTAAACTACAACGAATAAGATTAATCGTTGTAAGTACAACGCTCGCTAGCTCACACGTCTTTTCCCCCCAAAAGCAACACAAACACATGTCATTCATGTAAACATGAACGCCACAGTCAGTGGGGAGTAACTCAAGGTTCTCCCAGCCATATTATATCAAAACAAAAATAGATAACAACATAGTTAAGACAAAGTATAATGAATACAAGATATAATTAACATGACAAGAGAAAACAAGAATGAAGATAAGCATATAAGTCAACATGAATATCTTGATATGAGAACGTAAGGATGAATAGTAAATATACATGTCAACATGAGTGGTTTGATATAAGAAAGCAAGGATGAACAATGAACATACATGTCAACATGAATAGCATGATATAAGAAAACAGGAATGAATAATGAAGATACATGTCAACATATATGGTTTGACATGAGAGGGCAAGAATGAACAATAAGTAAACTTATATGACACAGATAAACAAGAGGCAAACACTATGGTACATATGAGTGAACTCGCCGATCATATCGATACTAGGTGGCTTGCATCTCACCCCCTAGTATTCAATAGGACCAAAAGACATAAAATATACAATACAAGGCATAAACGTTCCCAATGGCAAATGATATATGAAAATAACCAAACCAAAAAAGACTTCTATTACTTTAAGCTCATTTCCTCCAGGTAGGATGACGATAATATAATACGGTCCTAATCTAAACCTAGTCATACTCTCGGGATGAACGTTTCCGATTCGACATGCGATAAACGTTTCGCATCCAAGACTCGAATGATAGAACGGAAGTCGAGTACCCCGAATTCGACAGAACGACACGAAAGAGGGGGAAATAACATGAAATAACCAAATCTCGGCAGAACGGCACGAGAGAGATGTAAATAAGTCAAGCAAGAGTGTAAGGCATAATGACATTTCCATGAGAAAACGATTCAACACAATTAATTATCCAAGAGAAGTATTTCACCTTTGACAATTGATAAGAATCGATAATTAATGATTAAGAACTCAAATGTTAAGTATGTAATATCATTTCATACTGTTATGACATGAATAGACATTATATATCATATTTACATGTTACTTAAGCTTAAAATAGAACAAGCGATAACAAATGAATTAAGTAATACGAAATAAGAGGCAAAACGTAAACAAATCAAATGAGAACTCAAATATGAAGTATATAGCATCGTCTCGTACTTTCCTAACATGAATAAACACTATACTTCATATTTACAAGTTAGTTAGACATAGTATAAACAAATGATAACAAATGAATTAAGTAACACGAAACATGAGGCAAAATGTCAACAACTCAAAACCCGAATCATTCATAAGCATACCACGAGTCACAAAGGGAAAACATGGGTCATTGTCAGAATAATAAGCACAAACAACCATCATACACAAAGGGTATATATATACATTTATAGAACTTAAAACGGTAAAACGGGCGCCATTTACTCATATGGACTCCGAATCGAGTGATTCAAGTGGCTAAACAACTTAATTTTTTGAAGCCGATCTAACTATCATACTCCCATAGCCACTAGAGGTCATCCTGGTCCGATATGGGGCTGTCCCGGCCGGTACGGGGTAGGGAACAAAGGGGAGCCATGGCCTGGAGCCCGTACCGGTCTGGGATGAGATCCATACCGGTGGGACGGCTGCAACTCACGAGGGAGGGAGTTTGGGACGAGTCTAATTGATTTGGATTCTTTCTAAGCTCGTTCCACCCATTTCATACACAAGTGGAACGATCTTAAACATGTTTCTACCCATTTAAAACATAAATATTTCTACTATAATTTCCTCTAATTAGTTAACATAACATGTACTTAAAAAATTTAATTTCATATAACTTGAGTCGAAAACTAACAAGCGACTGATTTACTAATCCAACATCACCCAATCGTTCCAATTCCAATACTTCAAACTAATTATCTTATAACATAACCGAAACATGTTAACTAGGCATATTTGAGACAGATTTCAATAATTAACACATGTAAACATTAATTTCACCCAATTGAAAATAATTGTAACAACATACTTAAAACTCTTCATACAAGTTTAAGACAACATCCAACAACAATTATTCAAGCAATAACATGTATTAAAAGTAAAGTTACTAACTTTATCAATTAAAAGGCTAATCTTTCATAAATAAAACACACAGTTGATATAATACCGAGTAACCTATCACCGTTACCTCGAATCTTCCAAAATCTCATCTTAAAGCTAAGAATCCACCTCCACAAGGTCCATTCTCTACTATAACACAATTATTAAGACAAAAATATAAGAAAGATACCACCTTTAAAAGATGGGATTTTGAGAAACGAAAATAAATGTAAGATATACTTACATTAAGATGGAGGAAATTAAGAGGGAAAAATGAGAGCGCAAGAATCGTCGAATTTGGATGAGAAACAAAGAAATTATATTTGTCTTAGGGTTACATCAAAAATATGGGTGAACGAGGGGTTTTTGAGGAAGGGAGAAAGATGGGATTTTTAATACATAGAAAGAAAGAGGAGAAGGAGAGGAGAAGATTGGTACAAAAATCATAGGATTTCGTTGGGAAACGAAGAAATGACATTCGTCTTAAGGTTTGAGTTTTTTGAAGGTTTAATGGTGGAAACCCTATATTTTTCAAGGAAGAAGATGAAGTGGTTTTGATGAAAATTATGAAATGAAACCCTAAAAGAGGGGGTTTTGGTTCACTTAGGGAGGTCCATTGGTTTGTTTAGGCCCAATAACAAAGACATATGGTTTGTGACTCGGTTTTCACCCAAATAACATATACTACGACTTTTTAAGATATATCCAGACTAATATAAAACCAACTTGACTTCAGAAAACAAAAACACGATTTTAATAAAATAAGCCTAATAAAATATTAATAAGGAAACTATTTAAATTCAAAAATCAGAAATTCGCAGGTGTTACAAGGTGACCGTTTTACGCATGGGTCGCCTTTTGGAGCTTTCCACTCTAATAGGACTATGCACATTAATGGCTTGAGTTATGGAGGGGCACGTGAGGTTAAGTCACGTCGTCTGGCAGGGGATCCGAGACGCTCTCGGGCCCGGTACCATAGGTGTGTCCCGAGTACCTTTTTACGGGCCGCAGTTTGGCTGTTTTGGTGCGCGGTGATGTGGTTCCGTCACTGGATTGTAGGTACGTCTTGGAGTGTCCCGATACCGGTGTGGTGTTGGTGAAACTGTGTCTCATTCATATCTTTGTCATGTTGCATGATTCTATACATTGATTGTGTGTTATTATCGAAACTGACATGTTTGGTTTGTGTGTAATTGTCACCTATTTCTGGGGTGGCCTGTGTTGATCCATATGATATTTCCGATCATATGGGGAGCAGTACGTTTACAGGTTTTGTTTGGTGTCGCGTGGGAGACGAGACGAGCTCTGGACATGGAGTCAAGTGTCACTTCATTAGAAGAGTGTAGTAGTCATGAGTTGTATCTTTATTTATTCTTTCTTTCATGGTTTGTAATCCACTAGATAACCTATTTATGTTAATTGTTTCTTAATTGCAACTCCGATTCACTACCTCGGAAAACAGAGATGGTAACATCCTCCCATTGTCTTGGCCGGGTAAGAAGGGGGTGTTACAACAACAAAGAAGCTACTCAGCAAAAAACTCAGTGAAATCAATCAAATCCATAAACCTAATTACACACAGTCAATAAACCAAAGCATAGCAAACACATACTTACAATAAATTTTTGACAATTTTTTAAAAAAAAAAACTAAATTTTGTTCTAATTTTTTAAAAGAAAGGGTTTACAAGATAAATTAGTTAACAAAAAGATGAATACATTGTTTATAGAATATGATGAAGAATAATGAAAAAGAAAGTTTAAAAGTGAAGAGAGAGAGAGAGAGAGAGAGAGAGAGAGAGAGAGAGAGAGAGAGAGAGAGAGAGAGAGATATGGCAACGAAGGTTGAGAAAAAAATAGGGATGAGAGAGGAAAAATAAATTAATATAACTCTTTTTACTAGGGAAGGAGTTACTATCCTTTTGTCAGGTCCTCATTTCTTCGGGTAGGAAATAGGGCGTGTAGGCGAAATTCTTGACGCAAGTCAGGCAAAACCAACAAACAAGTATCAATCGGAAGAGTATGACTCGTAATAACTAGCGAAACAATAGATGTACGGAAACATCGCAAAGTATTACAATAGAATAAGTAATGTTTTACAAGAGAATGATTACAGGAATACTACAAGATTATTACAAGATTGTAAGGATACAATACTTGCATAAATATATGAGTATTTGGATAATAAAGTAGATAAAACTGGATGAATGAAAGTGAGGCCTAATGCCTCCTATTTATAGGCGGCTAGGATTGGCGGTTATTGGTGAAGGGATGCGTCCTTCATGCCTCTTGGTCCTTGCGTGAAATAAGGGGGAAAGAACCTCATTGTTCCTCTTCATGTGTGGCATCCAAAAGAGATGTATGGGACAAAGGGTTGCGACCTTCGTTCTCCTTGGGATTGATGGCAATGCTTGGAGGGAGGAACCATTTGTTCCCCTTCATGGTTGGCGTAGATAAGGGGAATTAATCATCCAAGGGAAATGTATGGTAGTTAATTAGATTTCTTGAATGTAGACAATGGGGCTTGAATATGGACAAGGGGTGGTTATATCACACCCCTTGGCTTCCTTGATGCCTCTTCGCATAGAGTAACCATTGGGCTTGTATAGACTCGACTTGTAGGCGCCTTGGATACTTTCAAATAGGAGTGAAAAATGTGGCTGGTGACAGTATGCAACTGGTAGTCTTATTTTATGCCTAGTGGGCATAATATAGAAAATTCGTTCTTAGATTAAAGAGGCTAAAAAGTTGAAAGGAACAAACAGATAAGAGCATCTCCAATGGTAAACTAGTTGCCACATCATTTTTTTACTACAACCATTTTAAGCTATAATTTACTCCAGTAATTTAACGAATTTATTACTATCTTGATTGGACTCATTTAACACATTGCTGTATTTATTTATTCAATTTCAAAATATCTAACGTGAATTAAAACTTTAAAAATGAAGCACTATTTTCTTATTAGTTAATTTTTCTTGTAGGTTTATTTAAGTGAAGTAGCTATATGGAGCTTCTAGCTGAAGATTATTTGAGCAAAACTAATTTACATGCCCAACTTTAATAGTTGAGCTATTTGGTTGCAATTTTATGAAATTATAAACAAGTCCCCAAACTAAACCATTGGACATGCTCTGAAGTGAAGAAAGGTGCCGTAAGTTTATGAAAGGTTAGTATCTTAATACGTTATGCTTTTGCTTTAATCTACGACAATGTCGTGATACAAGTACAAGGGTAACGGTAATGTATCTCCTAATCAAATTCTGAAAAAGAAAAAAGTGATCCTTAATTATCTCCCAACATCTTTCCCAATAAGTATGATTACATCCACTACGACTACTTTGAAATTACCAAAATATGAAATTAAAGCGAATTAAACAGTGGGTCCAAATAACTGGGTACAAGTTGGATAAAGATTGAAGCAGTTTGGTTTGATGATGAGGAGAACGACGTCCTTCCCTCCTTCCTTTTAGTTTTCCACTACATACAATTGGACCCCACTTAATTGCTTACCCTTTTTTTATTTTGAATTTCAAATTTAAAAAATCAACAACATTTGCCAATATTCAACGTAGGAACAAAGGAAAAAGGGAATAACATACATACGCACTTGTTTATTCTGATCTTCACGCTTCAAAACTTGACATGGACGAACACCAATCTACTTGTGTTATGCATCCTTTCTCTTACACTAATCCTCCTCCTATTTCATTCTCTCAGGTTTCTTCTTCTTCTTCTTTACTATATCGCATTATTTCTACACCCATAAGATGATGGTCGCCTTTTGTTTTAAAGGTTAAGACGGAGTAAATGTAAACCATTTACGATAAAATGGAATCATTTTTTTGATAAAAAGTTACCACAATAATTTTTTAAGCCGTAGCCTTTTGTTGTTTAAATGATGACATTCTGAAAATGTCTGTTTACAATGAGAATTTGCGTTATTTCTATTATCATTTTGTACCACAATTATTATCGAGTTCATAATATAAACCAAAATGACTCGCTAAATTATGCCATTTTGCTGTAGTAAGTATAATGCAAATTTTGACTCCAAGTTTCTCAAAATTCATTTGAATAAAGAGTTAGTAAGTATAAAAAGGTGTAGTAGCTCCAAATTAAAGCAGAATATACAATTTAGTTTGAGCTGAGTGTGGGATTTGAATTTAATATTGTGCAGGAAAACAGCACAATGTACGGAGTTGAAGAATCAGTTTCATTTGGTAGATTTGTGTCCGACAATTTGGATTGGGAAAAATGGTCTTCCTTCAACAATAATAGAAACCGTTATGTCCAAGAGGCTGAAAAGTATTCCAGGCCAGGCTCCGTTGCTCAAAAGAAGGCCTACTTCGAAGCTCATTTCAAGAGAATGGCCGCTTTAAAGGCCGCGGCTTTGCTTGAGCAGGCCAATTCATTACAAAACGCTTCGAAGGAAGCTCAAGGGATTGATATTACCATGGGCAGCATACAGAGTATTACAAGTATACATGTACAAACGGAGTCAAATAATTACAAAGACAGCGAAAACGTGGATGCTGAAGCCTATGTAATTCACCAAAATGACAAGAATGGAGCCAAGGAAAATCTTTGTGAAAATGTAGGCCCAATACAACCTGCAGAACCATCCAATCGAAACAAGGTTTACTCCGTTCCCATAAAGGATGAAACTTTCAATGGAAGTAATGAGATTCAATCATGTGGAACAGATCACAGGGACAAGCCTCCTTTGCAGGTTACATTCTTTTCTTGTTTGACTATATTATGTGATTGCCACATGAACTTGTTTCTTTTGACAACACTTGATAGATGATACTAATCGTGAATTACCGGATTTGTTGTAGAAGAGAAGTAGTTTCGTTGAGAAAGCATCGGAATCAATTGTAAAGAAGAATCCACCACTTTCATCCTACATGTCTCCAGCAGTTGGAGGGACTGCAAGAGCATCTCTTTTTGAAGCTTCTGTGACCAAATATGAAAACTCAGTTTATACAGGAAAGGAGAACTTTGTCACCCCAACTAAAAACAAGACTAGAGTGACTGATCAAGACAAGAAGAAAATGCCTCTACGTTTATCAATTAATCGAGAATTCAACAGAATCATTTCACCGGTCATCAGAAAGATTGGGACTTCTTCTAAGGTTTCCAAAGACTGCTCTACTCCCTTGAAGACTCCTGCCAAGGTCATTGAATTTTTTTTATTATCATGAACTGTTTTTACTCTTTCCGTGTTTTGGTTTGTTTGAATATTGACAAGGGTGTGTTTGAGAAAAATGCAGACTCCAAGGGGTGCTGCATTGGAATCTCCTCGGATGACTCCATCAAGAGGGTAATGATCAATTCATCAGGAATAGATTTGTACTTAACTAGCTATGTTACTTTGACACTTTACTTTGATGTTTTCGGTTTGTCACGTGCCAGCATCGCACGACACAAAATGTAGACAATTTTCAAGCCAAAAAAACCTGGAAAAAAAAAATTAACCACACTTGTCGGACACTTATAGCCAAGTTTGAGTGACATAGCATATCAGCTGAAACACATCTTTTCTCTACTAGTAATGTATGTAATGCTTTATGCAATTACTCCTGTATATGGCAAGAAGTCGCCTTGACTCATTTGCTGGTGATAACAAAGCATCAGGCTCAAGATGGCACATCTTTTCTTCAGAGCAAGTGTACCTGAAAATGTTAATTTTTTTGCTTTTCTTCTATTGTGGTATACTGTATGCGATCTTCTGTTTGACTGAGTGATTTACACGAGGAAACTTAATCATGGATATGGAAACTTAGTTGCTGCAGTTGTGCCCAATTACTGATAAAAGAACACAAACACATGCATATATAAATGGCCTCAATTTCTTGTATTGTGCTCGTCTATGCTTAAATTTGTGGACAAGGTTAACTATGAATTTACGTCATTTGATAGTTCGATTGGCAATTTCAGTGCATCCATGTCTCCACGTACTAGCAGGCAAAGGATAAGCTTAATCATGGATATGGAAACTTAGTTGCTGCAGTTGTGCCCAATTACTGATAAAAGAACACAAACACATGCATATATAAATGGCCTCAATTTCTTGTATTGTGCTTGTCTATGCTTAAATTTGTGGACAAGGTTAACTATGAATTTACGTCATTTGATAGTTCGATTGGCAATTTCAGTGCATCCATGTCTCCACGTACTAGCAGGCAAAGGATAAGCTCGCCTATTATTCCAAATTCGTTCTGTTTGAATGGAGAAAGAGCTTCAAGAAGAAGGCAGGCAATGCTCTGACTACTCTTTTCGCATAACAATGTTGAGAAGCAGTGAGCACTTCGTCTTATTCACTGTTTTTGTTTTGCAGAAGCTAGAAGATAAATTCACTGCAACAGCTATAGAAAGGCCTCCACAGTCATCAAAATTTAAGGTTACTCTTTTCATAAACTAACTTGTTTGTTCAACATTGTTTACGTGCATCCGAATACACTGAAATGTTGCATTTAGATTATGGCAAAAATTTGACAAGGTTGTCTTAGTGTTAGACTTTGAAGCCACAGATTCAGTATTAATTGACTCTACATGATCCAAACTGATTGACTACACTATCTTTACTTCTAATATTGTACACAAATTCTCATTGAAGACGGGCACTATCCGTCACAAGCTGAAGACGGATAGTGCCCCTCTCACAATATGCAAGTGCATCCATGGGGTGCTCCATTTCTCCCTCACTCGCCCTTCCACTTGCCTTATTGTGAGAGGGACATTATCCGTTTTCAGCTTGTGACGCATAGTGTACACAAAACTTTCATTAAGGGTCATTTGAAAATGGTTTTTTTTTTTTTTTTTGTGAGTTTAACCCATCATACGTAATCTAAAACATAGTAATTGGCTCCGTCCACTAGCCCTGTGTTTCCTAACTTCCAAACATCATATATATCCTTTATGGCAGTTGGTTGTGTTAAAAATTATTTCACTTCCACGCGGATATCATGTGCGCTGTAAAAGAAGTTGAGTCATGATTGGAAAAGAAAAAAAAAAAAAAACAAATTTTGAGTTGAAAAAGGTTTGAGTTAATGATGATAAACACAAGAAATTGGTGTAATTTTCCTTACTTTATTAGTACCCTAACAAATCATTGTATCCACAGATTCCATCTGTTTTTCCAGGGAATTTCAACCGTAAAGCAACAGCTAATTTGTAATAAAATTACATTACTTTGTGTTGCAGGAAAAAGCAGAAGCAGAGCTGAACAAATTCCGCCAAAGCTTTTGCTTCAAAGCCATGTCTTCACCAGACCACCTTGGAGAAAATGAGGCACTTTCTAGTCCTAAACAAAAGGTTATATTGCTAATCATATTCTTTTATCATTTACTTGACCACCTAAGGGTATATTTGATGTTCGGAGAAAATGACCGCCTTGTAGAAAACGGGGCACTTCCAATGACTGTGTTCCCAACTTCCAAACATCATATTCACCTGACTACCTGTTTTATTCTTTGTGAGCGATATCTTAATCAAAGGTAAACAAGTGATTAGGACGGAAGGGAGTATTTATTTATTTTAATACGGAGTCTCATCTACTAGCAAAAAATATCGAGCACAAAATTACAAGGAAAAAATACTTTGCACTTATCAAACAACAAAATTAACAAACCTGATCAAATCACTCATCTTATTACTGCAAACAAAACAATATCTTTTTCATTCGAATTTGTAAATTAGCAAGATAGATCATAAAAGCTTGTGTTTTAAATTTAAATAATCATACGCAGTCCACTCTATTAATGTTGTCCCATTCGAATATCTGAGTTTGATATTATTGTTGTTGCATCATTTCAACCCAGAATGGGTTCACGCAAGGCAAGTCACCTAAGCGTGGGAAACAGTCTGCTAAAACCATATCTAAGAGTTTCTTACCACCTCGAAGACCTTCCAATTCCGTCAAATGATGTCCCGCAGAATCTTTACTTTGTCTGTCCTTTCGACCAAGATGTCTTCTGGTCGATTATTCGTGTTAATGATGGAATATGGTTTAGCAACTGCTATACAATCCGAGCTGCACATCCTACAGTCACGAAATTGAAGTTATTTGTAGTTGGAAGTACTTCTTTACTGGGATGTTCATTGAAGATATTTCAGAAGTGATTTCTACAGCTTTTACAGTTTACTACGAGTAAGAGGCTACCATTTGCAGTGTTAGTACCCGAGCATCTACAAATGTCGATATAGTAAGTTAGTAACTGTACATACATATATATTCATTGTAGATCAAACTGTAGCTTCTATGATTATATCCTTTTGGTTATTCAATTTTTTTCCCTTTACATGACCGTCTGTCTATCTTAACTGAAAACATAAAAGTCCTCTTTTCAACCTTTAAATTGGACAAGGTCAATATCACAGTGATATAACGTAATAAGATTTGAGTCACCCAGATACCCACAAGTAGCAAACTAAAGCATATGGGAATTAACATGTTCCTGTATTCCGTCTTGGATTGAGTTTTGCCGGTTGCAAACCGGACCAGAACTTGGATCTACTGTATTTTAAGAAGCGGAGACTGGACCAGAACAACCTCGGGTCCCGGTTCTGTCCGATTTCCCGGAACTCAATTTAAACAGACCTAGATGGACGTGAATCTATCAACACTTCAACCACCAAATTACTTTTGCATTTCAAAATCAGTCTATACAACATATATTACAACAACAAATGAGCTAGTAAAGATACACTTGTATTACATTCACATAATCACATTTGCAGATGTTAACCAACTTAATTGGTAAGTTAATGAATGATGGTACTTGCGACCCGAGTTCAAAGTTGTCCGTGGAACTGTCTGGTAGCTCGCTTTAAAAAAAAACACATATTTGTATGCCTGTATAAGATTTGTTTAGTAGCATCTTATCTCTGGTCCTTCTAAATGACAGGTGGGGCAAATAGGTTCAATATCAATATCCAAATCCAGTTCCTTGGTATATAACCTTTAGAGAAGGTCATCTTCTGGTTCTTGTCCGGCGTTATTTAATAATGCATCCTTGCTTGCCACATCGATCTTAGAAGAAAGATGGGTTGGCCTCTTACCGCGATACAAAACATAATGTTGCATCATAAAGATGAGATCGTAAAATATGGATACCTGCATCATAATCAATAATCACCTGTCAAAAAAAGATGAACATCGCCAAATTGCAGGTAGAAAGAGATTAGAGAATTGCATACAAGAGAGAGTAATGTTTTCCCAAGATTTCCGTAGAAGTTGGTCAAAGAACCTACATATGCACATAATTTAATTACCCACAGTACTGCAAATCCAAGGCTAGCCAAGATTGGAAGAACATTTTAAGAGCCAAGATTATAGAGAACAGTCTAAGAACCAAGAAAACATTATAAGTACAGAAAAGCGTGTCACCTTGGTCAATAGATTGTACAGCCATCTGTCCATAATTTGTCACTCCTCCAAGAAAATCGAGTAGAATCATTCCTATACTAAATCCGTCTGTACTTTTTCTGTAGAAGTTCATAAATGCCTGCATTTGGAAAAAGAAAAATGCTTATTTTCATTGTTGAGATAAGTAGATAACAAGCAAAGAAGGTGACAGCAATTCCATTATTGAGACACGTTACAAACATAATATAGGTTTAGTTCTGAGACCATGAAGTAGTCTATGCCAATCCATAGAAATAGGGACTTTTAAACAAACCAATGTCTAACCTGAGGAAAATATTTGATGACGGTCATGGTAACTTGCAGTGTGCTGCAAAATTAAAATGTAAGAGCAGGGGCTGTGTCAGAAAAGAAATCATCAAATAGATGCTAGCTGCATGAAGTAGACAACCCACTTTTAGCCTAGCACAATCCAACTTATCATAAATATCCCTGGATCGTTAAGAAACACTCCGTAACCCATTCTGCAAGGATGGGTGTGGTCAATGGGCATCCGAGTGGTCACGCATCCATCTTTTGTATAAAGATCATATTATGTCATTGACCACACCCTTTTGATGTTGCACAACAACGACCCATTTGATGTACAAAAACAGCAGTAGTAACAAGAAGCAAATTACCCCGACGTGTTGCAGTCTTATCCCTTTGAGTCAAACAATACATAGAGAGGTGGTTTAAGGATGACACAAATTGAAAATTGCATTAAGGATTGCATCGATGCTACTTGATAATAGATAAATCTGTATTCATCAAGAAGAGTGAATCTTACTTGAAGACCGAAATAAGCCAAAGCCAAGAATGAGTTGGTAAAGCAATTAAAAAACAGACTGCTGCAGCACACCATACAACAGTAATAATTGCCAGAGAAATCTTTGAGACCTTTTGATTTCCACGCTTCAGAATGGTTTAAACGAAATTAGTTTTGTGATTACACAATTCACATGAGATGTGTTTCTGCAGATTAATTAAAAAAATTGCAGCACGAGGCAACATTAGAAAGAGGCTATTTACTTCATAGATATATATCTGGAACAAGGTGAGTGCACTCATTAACACAGCATGAGTAGAAAATGCAACATCATTTGCAGCTACAGGTATCATCTGCAGGAAATAAAAAACATAAAGTAGTAAGGTACTGAAAGTAGTAAGGTACTGCAGATGGGATTAAGAAGCAGAGAAAGGGAGAGTGAGGAGTGAGGACCTGATGGAGGCCATACTTTTGGCGGTACTGCACCTGAACAGCAGAGCTGAAGTAAAGTGTTGCGTTGTATATCAGGTAAGTGCTGTGTTTCGTTACATTCAGCACCGCGAAATTAAAATTAAATCCAACAACACTGCACACACCACAGCACCACACAAAACATAATCAATACGGAGTATCGAATACAAATACAATATACTCGGTATTACTTTAGAAAAGAGAAGGACGATAACATTGCTCGAGTTAGTGACATAAAAACAGGGTTGACCAGACATAAACATTAGACATGAAGAAACCTTTTACGGCGGAAATTCAAGATGAGTTGGGGATAGAAGCTGAAAGACCATGAAAAGAAAGCAATCCATCCAAATATTTCATACGTCATTTCCATAGCAAAGGAGTTCCATTCTTTTCCCATTTATGTGCACCTTTTGTTTTATTTTGTTTGTTTGTTGAATCCAGAGTTAGTTTTTGGAAGGAAGAAAAAGCAGCGAATATTGTTGTGGTTTAGGACGTTAGCTGGCGGCCCTCATGTTTCTTTTATTCTTATAATATTACTAGATTTAATGTCGGGCGATGCCCGGGCCAATTTGTAATATGCTATGATTATAATGTAATAATTAATACTCTAAAACCCTGTTTTTTTGGACTTATGAACTGAACATATAGAAGTTGAACTAAACTTATAGAACTTATAGAAAAGTGGGTATTAATTGAGCTTTACTTTTCTAAGTAAAGAAAGGCACGTAATAATAATCTATTCTACTAAGTTAAATTGAAAAGGGTGAACATCCAAATGACTTTTTCCTGACTATACACAATTTATCGACTCGGTATTTGATAATGTCTTTGGTGAATAATAATCCCCACTATCAATGGTACCTAGGAGTGCGCTCNTCGACTCGGTATTTGATAATGTCTTTGGTGAATAATAATCCCCACTATCAATGGTACCTAGGAGTGCGCTCTTTTTCCTTAAATTGAGTTTTTCGGGCAAGAATATTACGAAAACAATATAAAAATATGTACCAAAACTTATCTAAAACTCGGATTCTAGTCGATTGAATATTTAAGAAAATGTAAGTGATTTGAGAATAGCAAAAGTTCTACACAATTTTAAGTTGTTACAAATTCTAATAAAAACTCTTTAGACATGTAATCCAGAAGAAGTGTTTCGAATTAATATTTAAAATTTAAGTAACTTCCTTCTTCTAGTGTTTTGCAGAAGTCATAAAAAACTTAATCTTAAATAAATAAAAATTATCATGTTAGGACTTGTTAGCTTACTCTCTTTAAATCGGATCAAATACAGACTCACTTGCATACATAAGACAAACATTTTGTTATTCTCTATGCATTATTCTTTTGTGTCATCTATAATACATAACTCGTCTTAAGCTTTATATGGATAATACCGTCTTAAATAAGAATGTGCGATTACTTTTTCTAGAGCATCAAATATGATGTTCTGGACTGTAATTTTCGAAGCTAACCCCAAAAATTAACAGCACAATAATAGCACAAAAACGGTACAATAACACAAAAACGAGATAAAAGACATCTA
>VHZZ01006678.1:69930-82552 GCA_009801015.1 Silene noctiflora | reverse complement strand
TAACTAGATATAATATTAGATTACCCTTGATAATAATTTTAATATTACTAACACTTAGTGAATATTAAGATTTTTAATTACTAGATCTTAGTAATATTAAGTTTGAGCACATGTTTGGTTTTAGTGACGAGCGGGACGGGCCGAGCCACGAGCATCAGAGATTATTCGAGTCATCACATGCTAGTCGACATAGATTTCATTAGAACTGTTGTAGTAGCATGAGACTTGTATTATTCATTTATTTACTTGTTATGTAATTCATTAAATATGTTATTTATATAAAATGTTACTTAATTGAAGTTTCGATTCATTTACTCGGAAAACCGAGATGGTGACATCTCCCGATTACCTTGGCCGGGTGTTACAAAGTGGTATCAGAGCGACGATTTTGGTACTTAAACCAATGAACCATAATGAACCTATGAGTGTGTAATAAAATAAACCCGGCATAAGTACAATAGGAGGTCGGCTTTGGAAGAGAAGGCGCCCTCATTTCAAATCTTGATCCTATTTTCTTTACCGGTCCACGTCGTGGTGGCTATAAGTATGGATGAACGCTATGTGGAATGTGATGTGGTTACATGTGTGTTATAACAATTTAATAGGTTTCTTGCATAATGTCATCATTTATTATATAGTGTATGGTAATATGTGAAAGTTTGATGAAAAGAATGATGCGTACAACGTGTGTTGGGTAGTAGTTATTACGTGTTGGTATGTGTGGGACATTAGTTTCGTTCTTTGGCATTAAATACCATGTAGGAGTATAGAGTTCGATTGTTAGTAGAATAGTTACGAGTATAGAAGTATTATTTCGGAAACGGTAAGTATAATGGTGTGTAATTTAACTCAGAATGAGTCGCCAATAGCCAGTGGACTTTCGAACCTTACTCTTTTGTTGCAAGGACAATACCTTTCTTACCTTGTCGGAAATTACAAGACATAAGGGAGTACTCAACCGAGTGCGAGCTAGTACTAGACCGAGTACCAGACACTCGACCTATTGGACACTGACACTTGACCGAGTGGACCATTTTCCCGAAATCTAGAAAAATTTCATAAAATGGAGCACTCGACCAATTGGACACGGGCACTCGGACAAGTGGACACGGGCACTCGACCGAGTGCATAGCACTCGACCAAGAGCACGACACTAGACCGAGTGGGCTCAGCACTCCACCGAGTGCATTTCTGGGTAAGGAGCTTTTCGCAAAAATCGTGTTAATTAATCCTTATCTCCTTCATTTTTTCTTCATTCTTTATAATACCAACTCTAAAATCTCTCAAAAAAACACTACTCCATTGTTGCAATTTGTTACTTGGATTCAAGTTTTCCACTCTATTTCTTCTCCGTAATCTT
Source organism: Silene noctiflora (assembly GCA_009801015.1). Lineage (NCBI taxonomy): Eukaryota > Viridiplantae > Streptophyta > Magnoliopsida > Caryophyllales > Caryophyllaceae > Silene > Silene noctiflora. The sequence continues at coordinate 81,192 of VHZZ01006678.1, read as the reverse complement.
TACTAATTAATCAATGTAAGTAACTTTCTCTTTCCTCTTACTTTTCCCCATTTTGATTTTCTTTATATCTACTCTAATTTCCTCAACATTCACCACTTATTTGCATGTTTTTGTTTAATTTATTGTACTAATTGATTTTTTATAACATTATTGATGATAAATATGAAATTTTCATGTTGAATTTTTGTCCAGAGTAGCGTAATTTGAAAAATTAGGGTTCTTGAGACAAAAGTTGGAATTTTGTGCTTAATAATTACTTTAATTATTCTAAATGGCTCTCATATTTGTTAGTAGTCCTAGATCTTGTCTTACATTTGAAGTCTTGTCTTAAAATTTTACCCCAAAATTTCGAAAATTTTAGTGTTTATGCCTTAATTTTGATTTTCATGTTTGTAACTTGGTTTAATTATTCCATAAGACTCTCATCTTTGTTAGTAATGCTATGTATTACCTTAAATCGAAAATTTCGTCTTAAAATGTTACCCAAATTATCAAAAACTCATAGTATACATGACCAAATTTGGATTTTTGCATGTAAAACAAGGTTTTATTGCTTCATCGTGCTTCAAACCTTGTTAATGATGTCATGTATGGTCTTAAAATTGGAAATGTGTCGTAAAATTTCCTGAAATTTTCGAAAATGGGTAGTATATACACCAAAATTTTTGATTTTCATATTGAGTTCTTGTTCTAATTGTATCACAAGACTTTAATCTTTGTTAATAGTGCATTGTATTGTCTTAAATTGGCAAATTTGTCCCAAAATCCCGCCAAACTTTGCGAAAAAACATGATTTGCATACCAAAGTTTTGATTTTATGCTTCATTATTTGTTTAATTGTGTCAAAAACTTTGATAATTACTAAAAAGTGTTATATATTACCTCGAATTGGGTTAAAGTCTTGTGTAATTTCACAAGAATCTCATTTTTCCGGAAAACTCGTGTCTTGAATAAGCTTTTGGTTTGTTTAAAATTCAAAGGAAACAATGTCAAATTTTCTACTCAAAATGTTGTTAGTAAACCAGAATTGTGGAGGAATTTCTAATTTCTTTCAAAATTTGTCTTAAATTCTCATCTTTTCTATCAGGAACCTTGTTGTGTGAATAAGTTTTGTAGCATGTCAAGGTCGTTAAGAAACACCCAAAGCACCTGCGGGAAGCAACCTCGCCAAGAACCAGAAGCACCACCCATGATAGAACCTCCAGGATTTCCAGGCAATGTGTTTGAGAGCGAGCTTCAAAATAACGTTTTTCTTGCTTTAGCCGAAAGACATATGGGCCCAACTAGGTGTGTGTCGGTATAATACCCCTAATTTTCTAGCTGTGCACTCGGACGAGTACAGTAAAGTAATTCTCTAAGTAGCATTCACTCGACCGAGTGAGTGGACCGGGTGTCTTCTAGGTTTTAACTTATATCATGTTTAGGTGCCACTCGGCCGAGTGGCTGGTGCACTCGACCGAGTGCCTTCGTACACTCGACCGAGTGTACGGGTTCAGACCATGTTTCCACGTGTTGGGCTCCGTGTTTTAGGCCTTGCTATATATGTTCCCATTTCAGTTTCTCCTTCATTTTGGAAACCCTAAAATTCTCTCTACTCTATCTCTACCACCATAAACCCTCTCAATCACTCTCAAAACTTATCCTTTGGAGATTTGAACCCAAGTTTCACCCTTTCTCATTTCTTTACATTGTAAGTGTAGCACCCCCATCTACTAGGAAACCTTAACAAGACCTTTCCCAGCAAATAAGGGCGTCACCATCTCGGCTGCCCGAGGTAAAGTATATCAAATAGTCCATAAAAGAACGTTTATTAATGTCATAAATCGTTTACTCAATTACACGCCACATGATCAAAGTCCAAACCGATTAAAACTTAACCTACTGAAGTGTAAAGACTACTAAAAGAACTTCTAGACTCAGCGGCGTCTCATCCACGTCGTACATAAGCTCAGACATCAAAACCTGCTGAACACTTGTTCACCATTCCTCAATGGATCACAATAGTTTTGAAAACAACAAAGGGACAGCCAACCATACAATCAGTCATAAACATACATGACATATCAACCAATCCAACCATTCCCAAACAATCAACCATCTTCAACTCCAAGAGAAAGTGTCCGAACTGCTGCCCAAACACAACTACATACCGCAGTGAGTAGCCCTGCCATGTTACCCATCGCAACAGATAACCCTCCCCAGCTAGTGGTAGACTACAACCATGACACCTAAATCCCCGCGCATCGCAATGAGGGAACCCAGATCATTAATGTGCACATCCCCCTGTGACGGGAGCCACAAGGGGCGAACATGGGGATGAAGACCATATCCCGGCAATGGCTCCACAATCAATACTACCAATGTCAATAACATCACAATAATTTCATATCAATGATAATCATATAATACCACATCAACTTATAATCAATCATGCAGAGAACTGAGTAGGGAAACCCAACCTTTATTGATCCCATGGCAATAGCAACCACCACGTTCACACATCGCAAGCATTGTCATCATCGCCTACAACCATCGACTATACCTTACTACTACGCTAATCGAATCCAAAGACCATAAAATTAGTATTCACAAACTTACCACAAGGACATTTAGACTTTGACGATGAGAGAGATACGACCCGTGAATCCACGCCCAAGTCACGCTCTTCTCGGAGAAGGTTTATGGTGAGAGTCAAGGAGGTAGTGATATGAAGGGCTAGAGACAAGAGTCTGAGTTTAGGCTTAAGAGAATGAAAGAAATGTTTTTACGAAAATGATTTAAGTCGTAACCTCCGACTAAATTTATATCACGCTGACACTAAGACACTCGGTCAAGTATGAAACATACTTGTCTGAGTAGGTTGAACTCGGTCGAGGGTCACACCACTCGGCCGAGTGGGCCTTACTAGGTCGAGTTCAAGGTCTCACTTACGATCTAACTCCCGCTCTAACTCCTACTAAAGGATATGACGATGTCAAAGGTCGGTCAACGGTTGGTCCACGGGTCGTTGAAGGGATGGGTATTACAGTCTTCCCCCTTAAAAGGAACTTCATCCCCGAAGTTCGTCCCACGCGCCAACCACCACGTATAGAGTAAGCCCGAGCTACACATGACACGATATGCTAACCTACTATATAAGACCGTATACAAACAATGCCACACTCATGCCACATCCGTAATCATTATGACTCTAAGTACTCACCGTAACCATCCATCATCTTAACCATCACGACTCTGACTATACACTGTAAGGACTCAACTATCACATCATCCATACCACTAAGACAATCATGTTATCAAGCGTCACACATCGCACATTATATGTTACAACCTCCAGTTAAAAAACAAACATTACTAAACTTTTATAGAATTTTAACGTCGCGATGTTATCTACCCCCCTAAAAAGGAACTTCGTCCCCGAAGTTCGCTTCGAAGTCGGTCATAAAACGCAGGTTATGTCAAGTGACTCAACCAGTTTCATATTGAATGTTAACGGACATAGCAAAATAAAGGTCCAACTCCTTAGGATTCCGTAATACCGATGCACCCCCAACCCGCACAAGAACGTAACCATAACCGTCAAGTTGATATAAATCTAGTATCATGCGAGGATTAAAGAAGCTAAAACGTAACTCTAAGATAGCACCCATGACATCACATTATATCTGTATGTAACTTATTGCTTTTAATCCTACACCCGACTCGGTAGTTGTCACGGTACTACCCACATGCCATTTTTCATGGTCACATCAAACAACATATAATTTACAAATGCTAGTACATCAATCAAAATATCACACAAGATCACAAGAAATCCATGAAAGACGATATACAAGAGTATCACGGGGTACTCGGTCGAGTATCCGACACTCGGCCGATACTCGGTCGAGTATGATAGGTTCTCGATCGAGTAGAACCAGTTCAGAATGCACTCTCTTTGCCAAACGTAACCTACATACCTGCATCTTACAAGTCTCGTGACGTTAAACGTCACTCCAAAGCAATTAGTCTTGGCCTTATGGCTGAATTACAACGCAATAAATACAAGTATAAGTACCAAATACACAAACCAAATCCATACCAAGCCTTATAACCAAAATGAAATAAAATGAAGCACCAACTCAAGGCTCGACACCTATGTCCTCATCCATCAGTTCCTCGTCCACTATGACTGAGGTCCCGATTCCGCCAACACCATGCTCAGCAGCGGCATTACCACATATCCATCTCCCTTCGGAATCTAGTTGACTCCCATAGTTAGGTCCGCAAGGCCCTGCGAAATAGCCAAAGTCGTAGCTAGACAGCTATCTCCATGTAGTCTTGTCCACGCCATAGCTATTGAAGACTCCACTATCGTCCCCCATGCCTCTCCACCACACAGTTTGGGCACAAGCAGTCCCCATGCCTTGAATATGTGTCATTTCATGCATGTTTCTCAGCACTAAGGTGTTAGATATCCTCTCCACGAGCTCACTCTCTTATACACGGGGATCATGAACTATTAGGTAGGCCGGGTACTGGTACTGGTGCTGTTATGAAGGAACAAAGGGTGCCGCAGTCTTTACCTCTCGGATCACTCTAGCTCCTCTAGTCTCACGAGGAGTCCAAGTCAGCTTCTTCTTTATTAGGGGCCAACACTGGCTCAGGCATCTCCTCCAGAAACTCATCTGGGATAAGGTAGGTCTGGGACTGAGGGGTAAGGTAGTCGGTGCACTCCTCCAAGTGGTCTGTCGTAGGGAGATTATCCATATCGGGTAACTTCATCCACCTAGATCCTCTCACCCTCCAAGCCAAAGTCCCATCATCTAACTCCCTCAACCACCTAGTGTGTAACAAGTAATCCTTGTCTATGGTGGGCACCTTGTCAAACAAAGGTGGAAAGTCAAGAGAGGCCTTAAAGATGGTCATTTTCTGGGCCAAGAAGGTCACTATAGCACCATAACTAAGGTACGGGTCTTGGACTTAGACATGAGGGCTAGACTAGCACACACAATCGCGAGGGCACTATAGTAAAAACGTTATCCCCGCCCAGGGTTAAGATAAGACATCAAAAGCATCACTTCATGGGAGTCAGCTTACTCACATGACTCCTCCCATACAGTAAACAAGTCATCATCCTCAAAAAGATACGGAGGGTAATATGTTGCACATCATTGATTAGCATGGCACTCGAGCTGCGTGAAGGTCGACCCGTGATCAAAGGAAGGTAGCTAGGAGCTCCACTCTCGGTCACCACATCTCTCATATAATCCTCACTATCCCTTCCCAAACTCTAGTGAGTAGCAAACTGGTCAAGGTTTAACTCATAACTAGAGTTCATCAAACGAAAGCTTACCGTTTTGCAAACAACGTTGTACTCGAAAGAGCTCATAAACTCTAGGGTCAAGAATGCATACAAATTCTTATGGAGCCGATACAACCCCTCCAAACCCAAAGTCTCAAAGATGTGTCGTGATGCGTGCCTTTTATATGCATTTATTCCATTTTTTTTCACGCATTTCTATGCATTATTGAGTAGCGTAAGCTACCATTCTCCCTTGTTTTGGCTACTTTGGGGAGTGTTGTATTTTATACAGATTATAGGCTCGAGTATGTGCAAACAAGCAAAACCCCGTCACTAAATCTTGAACTATTGGTCTTGGTACGAAATGAGCTTGGAAACCATCCTTTTTAGAGTCCTTAGTGAATAAAAGAAGCTTATCGAACATTTGAAAAGGTAAAGGGTTGAATTAGACCCTTACTTGTTAATTGGTGATAGTTTGGAGTGATATTATGAGCTTCACATTACTAGTGCCTAATTTGAAGAGACATAACTCGAGTTATACAAATGATAATCAAGTGATTCAAATTGGAAGTGAAATATTATTCTGTTAGCTTTCCAACGCCACTGAAAACGCCCTATTTTCCCAAGTAACGAAGAAATGACGGCCGTTTGAAGTTCAGCGCGCGTTGCAGGAAATGCGCAAAGACAACTGGTCGATCGACTGGTACTGTTGGTCGATCGACCAGTTTTGTTATTAGGAAATCCTTTAATACTGCTAAACTCGGCAAAGATTACCGTAGGATACGCATCCGCCGGGGGAACCGTCGGTCCTTGGCTCCCATGGCCTTGCTGGCCGCGACAGCAGCTGCGCCGGTCCTCTTGCTAGTTCTCGACATCCTGCAATATGGGTTCCACAAGAATGTCTTCGGTTTCATGAGTAAAAGGGTAAATTCCAGAATTTTCCAAGTTCCAAAAGACAGTTTTAAAACGAATTTTAAGATCAAAATACACAAAAGGAATGCTAATTATCATACCTTTAGGATCAAATGATTATTTATAAAGATCTAGGAGAAATTAAAATCTCAGAAATTGAAGGTTTTGGGATAAAACCTAGAAATGTCGATTCAATCGTTAAGCAAATTGAGAGTTAAAAATTGTTCCTTTTATACTCAAAACCATAAGCAAGGCAAGTTCTACTAATTTCAGCAGATATAACATAGGATTGGAGGCTTTGAAGAGGGATATTTCAGTTTCTAATATACAAAAGTATACCAAACTTTGAAAGAAGAAGCGTTTAATGATCTTACCTTGAATAAGAAATTCGATTGAAAGCAAGGAAGAGAAAAGTAGTGAATTGAAGAGATAATTAACACAATTTTTACCAAGGTTTTGTCAAGAGAGGGTTTCAGAGAGAGTTTGAGTGGTAGAGAATAAGCTTGGGTCGAAAATAATGAGGAAGAATAAGTTTATAAGATGTCAAAATCGCACGATAAAACCGGGTAATTTAAGGTACTCAGTCGAGTACTCAGGCCTACTCGGTCGAGTTGGCTATACTCGGTCGAGTATTACAGGCGCTCGGTCGAGTATTGGTTTGGCAGATCCAAGCTTGTTTTCTGTCAAACAAGAATTCGGTCGAGTAACCTTCGCACTCGGTCGAGTATGCATGCTTGTTTACTCGGTCGAGTTCCAAAAAAGGTCAACAATTATTTCCTATCAATAGCATCGATGTTCCTACAACACAAGAATGTTGTTTGGAGCCTAAGATGCACTTAGAACTTGTCACAGATTAGTTTCCATTTCTATCATTAACTATCCATCAAACGACCATAACTTACTATAGCCACACATTGCCAAAAGGTCATGTACACGATCCAACTTCAACATCCGTGAACACATTCAAACACCATCGACATACTTTTCACATATTCATGCTCATTTAGAACCATATACCAAACCACGCACACAATAATTTGTTAAGCTACACATAACGTATACCAAATACTCACGTCGTTTCACAACCAACTAACGCATATGACTACCACATACGGACTACATCCAAAGTTCACAAGCGCGCATATGATTCCTGACTACTTTACCCATCACGAAGTGTCTGGCATAGGAATATTGGGGTCGGGATTTCGAGATGAGGGTGCCTTCTCACCCAAAATCGACACAAGAAGGCTCTCAACACACATACACCAGGTTCATTTTAATTGACGCCCTATGTTCATTAGATTCATTGGTTTCAGGAACCAAAATTGTTGCTCTGATACCACTCTGTAACACCCCCATCTGATAGGAAGCCTTAACAAGAACTTTCCCATCAAATAAGGGCGTTACCATCTCGGTTACCCGAGTTAAAGTATATCAAATAGACCATAAAAGAACGTTTATTAAAGCCATACAACGTTTACTCGACCAAAGTCCAAACCGATTACAACTCCACCTACTGAAGTGTAAAGAATACAAAAAGAACAGCGGAAGCGAAAAGAACTGCTAGACTCAGCGGCGTCCCATCCATGTCGTACATAAGCTCAGACATCCAAACCTGCTAAACACCTGCTCACCATTCCTCAATAGATCACAACAATTTTGAAAACAACAAAGGGACAGCCAACCTTACAATCAATCATAAACATACATGTCATATCAACCAATCCAACAATTCCCAAACAATCAACCATCTTCAACTTCAAGAGACAGTGTACGAACCGCTGCATGGACACAACTACACACCGCAGTGAGTAGCCCTTCCAGGTTACCCATCGCAACAGGTAACTAGTGGCAGACTACATCCATGCCACCTAAAGCCCCGCTCATTGCAATGAGAGAACCGAGATCATTAATGTACACATCCCCCTTGTGACGGGAGCCACAAGGGGCGAACATGGGGATGAAGACCATCTCCCGACAATGGCTCCACAATCAATACTACCAATGTCAATAAGATCTTCCTGGAGCAAGATTTCTGTTGAGGGTCAAGGAGGTAATGATATAAAGTGTTGGAGAGAAGGGTCTGAGTTTAGGTTTTAGAAAATGAAAGAAAAATATTTACGAAAATGATTTAAGTCGCAACCTCCGACTAAAGTTATATCACACTAACGCTAAGACGCTCGGTCGAGTATGGAACATACTCGACCGAGAAGGCTATACTCGGTCGAGTGTCACGACACTCGACCGAGTGGGCCTTACTAGGTTGAGTTCAAGGTCTCAATTACGATCTAACTTCTGCTCTAACTCCTACTAAAGGATCCGACGAGGTGAAAGGTCAGTCAACGGTCGATCCACGGGTCCCTGAAGGGACGGGTATTACAGTATGTTGTTATTTACTCTTTTCCTCCTTTTATATACTAGTAGTGACAATAGATTTTTGGGGGGTTTTATAGGTACTGTTAAATAGTGACTATAATTAGTATTATGAGTAATTAATGGGTAATAATAATAAATTATTTTATATAAAAGAGTATAGGATGTATTATGATGGTAATTATGTTATTTATGTAGGATGAGACGGTTTCATGAGCAGACCTTGCTTGTTTCGAGTTGCTTATGGAATATGCTAAAAGATAGGATTTTTCTACTCGGTTTCAATACTTTGGATGTTTGTATATGTCATAAATGTTGGTAGTCTCATACTTGATGGGTGATTTGCATTAGTCTCATATTATGGTGGAAATTGCATTGTCATAAGATATTGGGTAGCTGGTGTCGAATTCATATTATTGTTTGAGTTGCATTATATTATGAGGACGAATAATTGTTGTGGCCTCATAGAATTGATAGAGTTGCATTATAACATGACAATGAGATATATATGGTATCAATCCTAAAAGTATTGGAGAAATGGTTGGAAACTTGTGTTCATGGTATATTCAAGATGCAAGTTTAATCCGAAATTGGCATATTGGCTTATTTTGATGCATATTGTGTATATGTGGTTGGTAGTGGAGGTTGGTTGATGTGGAGGTCGTTGTGGGGGTTGTGATTGTGTTGTATTGTTGTTGAGGAAACGTAAGGTGGTTGGGAGACTGTTTTACGCTTAGGTCGCCTCTTGGAGTCTCTCACTCTAAGAGGGACGCGCATGTTAATGCCTTGAGTTATGGAGGGACTCGTGTGGTGTCACGACGTCTGGCAGGGGTCCCGTTATCCCTCGGTCTTGGTACCATGGGTGTGTCTCGAGTACATGTTTCACGGACTGCGATCTGGCTGTTTGGTGGGCGGTGCTTCAGTGTCGTCATCGGGTTGTTTGGTACCCCGAGTGTGTCTCCGGTACCGGTGAGGTAGGTTTGGAGGCCATGTGATTTATTCTTGTATTGAATTGCATGTTCATATTCACATTCCATTTCATGAGTATTTGTATTATTGAAACTGACATGTGTTGGTTGCGTGTAACTGTCACCTTCTTTAAATGGGTGGCATGTGATGAAACATATGATATTTCTTGGGGAGCAGTTTGATTAAAGGTTTGGTTTTGATACTTTTCGGAAGACGGGACGAGCTTTGGACACATGGAGTCGAGTTGCATAGCTAGATGTCAGATGACATAGATGGTAGTTGAGTTGTATAATATATAGTTCACACTTGTTATTCATTTATTAGTATGTAATTCATTAAACATGTCAAATATATATAAAATGTTTCTTAAGTGTAATATGATTTCACTGCCTCGGAAAACCGAGATGGGGACACCTCCCGATTACCTTGGTCTAGTAAGAAGGGGGTGTTACAGTCGGTGGATGCTTTGAGAGAGCTAGGTATAGAGAAGGAGATGCATGACATCTTCGATATTCTTGGAATGGAGGGGTTGTACAACCTAGAGGAGGTGAGTTACCGGAACCTAACCTTAAAGTTTTTGAGCTCTTTTGCATATAAGAAGGAGGACCATTCGGTGAGCTTTAGGCTTAAGAATACCCCTCTTCACTTGTCTAGTGAAGACTTTCCAGATTGCTTGGTGGTGTCTTGGAGGATCGGTTTTGAGCATGACATGGTGACGAAGGTTATGAAAGCCACGAGGTATAGTGAACTGTACACGGGTAACTCACACATCATAGCGAGTACCATGAAAACTAATGATGTAGAACACCTGGTTTTGAGGATCTTCTTACGCCCCATAACCCATATTCTCTACGGGAGGGGCGACGTGAGTAAGCAAGCTGTCATTGTAATACCCCGTATTTTGAGGCATGGTCAATGTTCAGTCAATGGTTACTTTTTTTTATAAATTATATTCTTTTATAATTATATTAGTTGTAAGACGGAATAATATATTTAATAATAATAATAGTAGTAGTAGTAATACAAAAATAATATTTAATAATAATAAATAATAAATAATCCCCATATACTAAAAGATTAACAAAATTAGCATTTTCCCGCTCAACTATTCCCGCTCACTTGCATTTTACCGCTTAAATAATAAAGTGATTTACACAATATTATTTATGTATTATTAATGTCATAAATATTGTGGTCAAATCTTTTCTATTCTGGCTAATATTCTAACTAATCTTTTCTATTATTTGTTAAATGTTGTTTTTAGTATGTACTTCTATAGAAATTGTACCAATATTAATATTATTATTTTCAAAAACAAAGTTGAAAAAAAAATTTTAGTAAAATAAAAAATCGTATGGATGTAAACATTAAACTTTTTCTTTTCTGAGTCGTAATACGACACTACTACTAATTATAACTATCATTTATTTTCTAATAGAACTAAATACCAATAATTTAATTGTTCTTATCTCTAAAAAATATTGTAGTACAATATCGGACAAAAACTGATTGAAATATTGTACAACAACAAATAAAATCGTTAAGTAAACTAAATTGGGTACTAATTAAAATGGTTACAATATATGAGAAAATAGGTACGATTGTTATGAAAACATGTTCAAAATGATTGTGCCATTTTATTAAAATTAATGTGTAATAAAATTTGGGTTCACTTCTGTAAAAGATTGTTGGAGTAAGTGTCCCCGACAATAATGCGATCACAA
>VHZZ01006677.1:18862-30346 GCA_009801015.1 Silene noctiflora | reverse complement strand
TTGAGATCGACCCCTACTTCCCTATCTACATTAATTTGTATGTTAGCCGAGTCTAGGGTAATTTATCTTTGTTAGGTGCGCGATAAGCCTATCACTCTCCTAGTTCTTAGGGTTGGAAATAGCTCATACTCCCCAAGGTCTGTTCATTTCTCAAAAGAATATGTCACTGATTTGTTGCAAGAATTTGGCATCCACAAGGAGAGAATTTTGAAGGTCCCACTTGATTCACACATCAAATTAGAACCTAACAAAGGAAACTCCTAATCCTGATGTGTACAAAAGGCTGCTAGGGAAACTGGTGTATCTCACTATCTAAAGACCAGATATTACGTTTTCTGTTCAACTGCTTAGCCAGTTCCTGCAAGCACCTACTTCTGACCATATGAAGGCAGCAAAGAGGGTTCTTAGGTATCTAAAGGGGGCCACAAGTCAAGGCATCCTGCTGGCCAACTCCTCTACAGCTAAACTCACAGCCTATTGTGACTCTGATTGGGCTTCATGTCCATTCTCCAGAAGATCCACCACAGGTTATTGCATTCTCCTTGGCTCCTCTCCAATCTCCTGGAAGTCCAAAACGCAAACAGTGGTGGCTAGATCCTCTACAGAGGCAGAGTACAGGGCAATGGCCCTCACTACCTGTGAAGTTATATGGTTGTTGTCCTTACTCAAGGAACTTGGGCTCAACAGAGTTCGGACTGCTGCTCTGAAGTGTGACAATCAGACAGCCCTCTCTATTGCAGCCAATCCAGTATATCATGAGAGAACAAAACACATAGAGGTTGATTGTCATTTCATCAGAGATAAAGTTACTGCAGGTGTCATCCAGCCTACCTATGTGCCATCCTATCTTCAACTAGCTGATGTCTTGACAAAGCCCTTGCCAGTTTCACAACATCACAGACTACTCCACAAGATGGGAGTGTTGACACTACCACACTCACATCTTAAGGGGGAGTGTAAAAGGAATATGGCCTGTGATATTCAGGGTACAAGCATCAGCCCAGGCCCATTGAAATATCAGACCACTCAATATTCTGAGAAGAATGACAGCAAGAAGCATTGCGGAGCAAAAGGTGTCACATGACAATATGCAGCTGCCACCTTGTCTGTTTGTGCTCAAGTTGTAACCTAGAATCTTCCTAGGGTTTAGTGCTTACTTGTATAAATACTCACCTGACCTCATATGTAAAGAACACATACTAAAAATCAATTCTAATACAGTCGCAAAGGAAACCTTCTAATCTCGTACCTTTCATTCACACATTCTTATACAATGGTTATCATGGGTAAGTCTTATAAAATCAACAAAAACATTATTCCGCAATTCAACACATGTAACTACTAATCCAAGATAAGATTCATTAACAGGTAAAATAGATTCAATTATGCGGAATAATATTGTAATTGCCAACTAAGGTAATCTAATAAAGAATTCATGATTTGGACTCAAACTTAATCAACTTTTGATTCCATTTTGTCTTTTGTTATGCTAAGAAACACAAAGTAATACCGAGTGTTATACATGATTTCCACTTTGATACTCCAAAGTTTCCATAATACATATATAGGACGGTTTTACGCAAGTATTAATGTAAAACCACTAATCAATTGACTTAAATATCCCTAAAGTAACTACCTATACCAACTTTGATTTATTAGTTAGAAAGGTTTTACATAAGACTTCTCCCATAGTTTAATAACCAAGTAGAATTATCGAAACTGAAGACAACATAAACAAACTAATTCAACTTTAAAATCATCATTGTCATTGTGAATATAAATGCAAAACATTGTCCCAAATATTGTCGTCACTTAAATAGTCAAAAGTCTAGACAATTAAAAGCTGACTCTAACCAAAACATATGGAGTATTAAGTGTTTGGAAAAATATACCTTTTTATAGGATGAAACTCGAACCGACATTTGGATTAGATAACCTGGAAATTTCATTGGGTGAGTCGCGAAATTATTTAGCTCTCCTCAAAACGATTCACGCCCTCTTAATAAAACACAGGGAGCAGGGGCGTCTCAAATAATTCGGAGGCCCCGTGCAACAAYAAAACGGAGGCCCTCAAAATATGTTGAGAACATTTAAAATAAAAGCAAAGTTAAATAAAATGATTGAAGTGGGAGTCGAACTCAGGTGTCTTGGCTAATAAGCAAATTTGGTACCARTACACTGGCCTTTGTTTGTTGATAGAACTATAAGTTTTGATTTTTTTATATTGTATAAGAGCATCTTTGAGGCCCAAAAAAAACTTGAGGCCCAGTTCCCTTACTCATCCTGAACCTGGCCCAAGCCGCCCCTGGCAGGGAGTTCATGGCGCGTCGTCCTTAGGATAAAATCCCAACTATAATGAAACTCTCTAATCTGCGTAATTAAGAGGAGAAGCTAACTCACATACGAAACACCTGACTATTTATGTTGAAACATATTTTTGGGACGTTATTTTCTAAAGGAGAATAAGTCTTATTTTTCAATCCATAAAAATAAATAAAAAGTGTGCTTATATAAAATAATATGGGGTACATCCATAGTCAACCCCACATAAATCAACCTTTTAATACCAAAAAACATAATGTTTAATTTTAACATAAATTATCTCACTAATGGTGAAAGGTAAGTTATGAAAGAATAATTAAAACCGCCTTTTAAATACTCACCATTTATCACCCATATAATGGCCAACATAAATAGGAGGTTAAATGCCATAAACATTCAAGGCTTTATGGAAAACAATAATAATAAATATTTATACACAATCAACATAAAAAGGTATGTAAATTAAATTCACATTGTTGTAAATGATTAGTTAGCATACTAATAAATGTTCAAAACTTATTTTAAAAAAAAGAACGAATAATTATAAATATATTTTTGTTAAAATATACTCCGTATAACATTAAGCAAACTATAGCTCCGCAACGAAGAATGTCTCACCCTCTTAGAAACTAAGGCCAAATTTGGAGTAGTGAATTTGAACTACTTTACATATCCGCAAAACAGTGAAAAATTAAAATACCCAAGATCATTTCCAAACAATCAAAAATTCACAATACCAAAATAATTTTGCAAAATCATATTCTCCATATATGAAATAAACTTTACACTATAAATTTTTTAAATTAAATTGAGAAAAGTTAGAACTAATGATTGATAATACTTAAAGTTAAAGTAAGAGAGATAGAATGGTTTACTTGTTTGATTTCTGAAGAATTGGCCAAGTTGAAAAGAGGGAGTAGGGAATTTAAAATCTCTTATTTGGATAGCAAATGAGGGTGGATGGAAATGGAGGGAGAGAGATTTGGAGGGATACAATTTCCCTCCTTCAAACCTAATCATAATCTCTCTACATTAGGCAAGATTTGGAGGGAAATTGTATCCCAACAATCACACTTCATTGCCCCCCTTCTTTTCTCTCCCTTTCCCTTAGAAAAGGAGGGGAGGGGGAATGGGATGTGGGTGTTTGGATACATTTTCCCTCCAAATCTTGCTTTTTGTGGAGAGATTTTGATTAGACTTGGAGGAGGGAAAATGGATCCCTCCAAATCTCTTCCCCATTTCCCTCCACCCTTATTTGTTATCCAAACAAGGGAATCTAAATCCTCTACTCTCCTTCCCTTTCCTTCCCCTGAAAAACCCTCAATCCAAACACTCCCTAAGGCGACAACTAATGAATAAGGTTATTGAATTTATGGAGTAATCCTGATGTTGAAACATTGGTATAGTTAGAATTTTAGAATATTAAGAGATATATTAGGAAAGGATATTACTCCATATATGTGAGCGAATAAGGTTAAAATTATTAAGAGATCTACAAGAAGAGGAGATAGACGACCATGGGTAGATTCAGTTTAGGTTAAATTGTTAGGCGAGAAAAAATCGCATAAGAAAGCACCAGGTGTCTAAAATAGTGTTTAGTGGTTCTTGTATTATAATTTTATATAGAATAGAATATAGATATTGTTGATCAACTTTTATATTCTACATTTCTCCAATCAATGTATAGTTTGACTGTTTATTATGAAGTTTCACTCAGTGACAGAGTAGTCGACAAATGAATCTTGTTGCTCAGGTCGAGTGAAGGCGGGTCAAGTACTGGAGTTGGGTCTTATTCATGCTATGTCAATAGGTAATCATAAGGTGCAGGTTTGATAGATCGGCTTCAATTTGGATCATTATTGATATTTAGAGTATCTTCATGTCCATTTACTTCTAAACCTTTTTCTTAAAATAAAGTTAATTAAGTGTCTAAGTACTCAAGTTGATCTTGGGTAGATTATTATCAAGTTAATAGGTCTTCCGATCATCAGTCGGGTTGAGTTATTATCTGGCTACAGGTCATCTCGAGTTGGTTTTGATCCGGGTTGAGTTGAGACAAAGTGTGTTATAGAAGTATTAGTTATTGGATTGACAACCTGTTGGTTCAAATTTACCTAATCTTATCGGGTTGGGTTTTGGACACTTGAGGTGGTGGTCGGCTTTTACAAGCCCTAGTCACTTGCTTCCTTTTGTCTACAAAACTTCTTTGGAGAAATAGATTGGTCAATAGTCCAAGAAAAAGAAGTTAATAATACACTTTGGATTTGAGTGCTCTTTTTGTGATGTATGGCCCCTCAACTTTTTAATCCTTACCTATTGCAGCATGTGGAGGAAAACAAAAGCATGTTCAGTGAACATGTAGCTAGTGCATAATCTCCTACGTTAGCACTTTCTTGTAAGGTATGTGTTTCTTCTCCTGAGCAAGGAGGTCGGATTTAGGTAGGCTTATCCTTTTGTTAGCACATAAAGAGCTTGTTTCGGAATTCTATTTACATTAAAGATAAAAAAAGTTCTACTACAGAAAGCAGTTTCACTACTACACAGATAGCATTGCTGATTTGCTCAAGTGCAAGCCCTAGAAACCTAGATGTAAAATTTTTGCATCACTAGCATATAAGTATGTTTAACAAATGGAGATTAGAGAAATCTGATACATTAATAAAGCTATGTATCTAAGACTAGACCGTAATACCGCCACCGGAAAGGTTAGCATTACCTTGTGGAGGGCTTATAGTGATCCAAAGTAAGGACACTGTGATAGAAACTAATCCTGACCAAACCCATACTATAGTGGGTACTCTTCCTCTCCTTCCCATGAGACCCTTAGCAAATGGGTACATGTGAGCCAACACCCAAAGACTAAAGAAGCATCCACCTAGGAACTTGCTCCATTCTGGGATGACACTGTACACGGTCTTCGAGAACCCGATGACTAATGCAACCATGTTAGTGACCATGATGGTTAGCGGCATAACAAACAGGCTAGTCCATTTGACAACATACAGATCAGCGTAAATATCGTCCTCGTCTTCTGCAGCTGACTTGGAAGTTAAAGTGAAGGAGATTTCAACACCGGCTAAAACTTTGAGGAGCCCTTGTAAGACAGCTGCAAAGTGGGCACTAGTGCCTCCAATAACCCAAAATTGCTCATTACGCCACCACTCTTCGAGGCCAATGCCAGACCATTTAACCTCGAGAAGAGCGAGAAGTGTGAGACAAATGGTTATTACCAGGAGGTAGCTAAGAAAAGGGATACTCAAGCCTTGTACGATAAATTGTCCAGAGAAAAGGGAGAGAGCAGGAAGAAAGCAATAGACAACCAGGAAAATCGAGGTGAATGGGTAAATGCCGACATTGAGGTATGCTACACGTTGTAGGAATTTGAGACGTCTTGTAGCTAATAAAGGGTTATTTCGAGAGAAAAAAATCTCCACTGAGCCGGTTGCCCACCTAAGGACTTGGTGTAAGCGATCAGTGAGGTTAATAGGTGCTGTTCCACGGAAAGCGTCTCTCTTTGTTATGCAGTAAATGGAGCGCCAACCACGGTTGTGCATTCTGTATCCTGTCACTACATCTTCTGTCACTGATCCGTAGATCCACCCTATTCTTGTTCCCCATTCTGTATTATCTTCATACCTGAAATTCTCTTTTCATTTCAACATGCTATTGGCCAAATTATTTAGTAAACAATACTCCATTCGTTTGGATTCGCTATATTCTTATGTAGCCCAAGTTAATATTTAACTAAAAGTGGAATGTGATGACTTGACTTGAACGGATTAAAAATGAGAATGTAGTTAATCCAAATGAAGTGAGAATGTCTTTGCTCCTAGAAGAAGAAATGGAAGAGGTAAAGAGTATGTCATACAAAAAGAGGAGTGAATTACCAGCAAGAGATGACAGCTACTGCTTCTGCAACTGTAGGGGCATCGAGTGGAGGGCGGGGTTGGAGTAATGCACCAGGGGGACGGCCATTCTTTACAGATATATGATCGGCTAAGGGTCGTCCCTGAAACTCTGCCACAGCTATAGACTCTGTAAAAATGGTCGAGTTTCCGAACTTTTTAGGAAGTTCCAAGTCAGGGTGGGACTCTGAAGGTGGTGACTCAGAACCGCTATCATGATTAGGGTTTCTGTCAATAATTGATTTATGCTGCCCAAAGATACCCGTATATTCAATAGTCCTGGGAGGGTGGAAACCATAGAGAGCATAACGTCGAAACATGCAACCTGTTCCGACATACACAGGACCTTGAAGACCATCTAAAGCACGCATATTTCCATCAAAGAAAACTGTATTGTGGTTAGCATAACGATCAGAAGGATCAATGCCTTCAAACCTCTGAGGAAATTGCACATAGCAAATCCTATCACCGCCTCTGTCCATCATATAGCACATACCTTCTCTAATAGCAGTTGAGTTGTAAAAATAATGATCACAGTCTAAGTTGAGGATAAATGGCCCGTTTGAAAGTACAGCTGAAGCTCTGACCAAGGCGTTCATGGCTCCCGCCTTCTTGTTATGGTCATAACCTGACCTTTTTTCTCTAGATACATATGCAAACATTGGAACACGTATATCAATCCCCGTAAAGTCTAGTTTTGCCTCATCACAGTGACCCATTACAGGATCCGGTTCTGGTACTTTACTCATTATCTGCAAAATCCCGGCATGATCTCCCTTAGCGTGATCAGGCGCCTTCTGAAACCATGTACCGGGCCAATGGGTCCCATCCGCCATCCAAGTAGCTTGAACTTTTACACTAGGTACTGACCCTTCAACACTTTCTGCTTTAGAGCTGTTTCTTTCTAGGGCAGGTTCTTCCTTTAAGTTATACATGTCGCACCGTTTTTTAATGGCATCAGGCAGGCCATTAATCCTCACCTTGAACTCATCATATTCCCTCTTAATCCAACGCCGATCCTTGACAAAATCTGGCTTTTTCTTGTTCTTGGTAGGATCTTTTTTCAAGTTGAAGTAGCTATCAGGGTTCCTGGGTTCTATGTTGTGCTTTCTGCAAAATGGAACCCACAGATCGGCAAACTTAACTGCTTCAGCCATAGCCTCAAAGGTTAGGATGGCGGCTCCATCATCGGATATGTAACAGGACACCTTTTCTACAGGATATTCAACCGCAAGGATGGAAAGCATAGTGTTTGCTGTCACAAGTGGCGGTTCCTTTTCAGGATCAGCCGTTGACACAAATATATCAATGCCGGGAAGATCTGAACGACCGTGAGGATTATTTGAAGAAGGTTGGTCAAACTTCTCTTTTAGTGCATTAAGGTCAGCAGCTCTGTCAATTGGATTTAGCTTTGGCAACTGGTCTAGTAACCAAGAAAATGCAAACCAAAATTCGCACACTATCGACATTCCCCATAGCCATAATGCATCTTCATTAGGGTTTTGTACTCGCCACGCAAGAAATAGAATGAGCCCTATAAGCCGAATCACCACTAGTAACCTGCACTCGACTAATAATTGAAACACTTATTTCAATTTTATGATAATCATCTACAAACATAATATTGCTTAGCTTATATAATGATTTATGGTTGTTTTAATCATTCCACCCTTAGATTTTTTTTGCTCATTCATCTGTCGTAAAATTATCTTAGCATAAAATAGAAATCTATTCATTGTCATTACCCGTAGATGTCTGTCTCATGTATGTATTTTGTGATAATATCCCTTGGATGCAATCGTATTTGTAGTTCATTGTGGTCAAAATGACAACACTGTGTTTTTTTTTTTCGTGCAAATACAGTATACAGCGACAAGACGACGTTGATACAAACGACGTTTGAACCTTGGTTATGGGTACACTGGACAAGCAAATTAATTTGTATAGGTCTACTCCGACTTACTCTTTTTAGGCTGGACAATTCGGATCAGGTCGGTTTATAAGAGGACATGGGTATTTTAGATGAATTGAGCATAAACATACTTTGGAAATTTTTACAGAAGAGATAGAAGGTACCTATAAGGACTAATGACAGCAGGTGGAACATTGATTTTCCGAGTAAGAGGTTTCCAAGGCTTGTCCATGAAGTCATCCATGCTCATGCTAACATCCGAAGGATCATAAGCCTCTTCTTCAGACCAGTATGCATTCCCTATCCCATATTTCCCCTTTGTCTCGAAAAGCCAACGATTATGGTCGAAGTCTTGTGTTTGACTCCTCATCAACATAGACTTGTTATTCGACTTCATTACAGAAACCCTTCTATCCAACTTCCCTGCTAACCCTGGTGGTGCATTGTCCCGATTTCCACCCCTTCCTCCTTGTGACGGTGCCTTGACACGAGATGTAGAGCCACCTTCAGAACCGGGTTGATTATCGGGTGTTGGTGGCATCATTACTGTGTAATTAATGTAATCACTGGAACCTCCTGAATAATCCCCTGACATGTCTATATCATCCTCTCGAGAAAGATTAACTAAACGACCGCTCGACGTTCTTCTTGCAAACCTTACTGCTTTTGGTGATCTTTCATTATTTGAAGTTGCTTTCTTTGGTGAGGTTGGCTGTGCTGCCATTCCATGCACCAACTGTTTTTCTTGAACTTTGTTTTATGATTATACCATTTTTTTTTTTGCTATTTGAACGTCAATGTATTTTCGCAGGCATTGTTGTGAAATCCAATTCAAAAAAAATAAAAGGGAAAGATTCAAAAAAGAAAAGAAAAGAATGTTAATCTTGAGATTTACAAATATGATGGAAATATTGAGGGCTCAGCATGAGTGTTTGTTCAAGAAACAATACCCCAAATATAGCATAAGAATTTAAGGCTCATAGATTGTTTCTAATTTAAGATTTTGGTATACTTAGCAGATTTATCTCTTTCCATGTTTTCAGGCATATCATTCCTTCTCTTCTACCATGATAATCTCCTTGTAATCTGGTGTATACTTTTGTTGATTCTTGATTGCAAATGATTTTAATGGTTGGAGAGTTGATGGTCTTTAGTTTTATCTACTCTTCCATTCGGGTCATTTGTTTACCTTTTAAGTTTTAGTACAAGGAAAGGGGATTGTAAGGAACATTAGTAAATTTTATATTTATGTACAAGTGTTAATTCTAGTATAGATCCCGCGCCACCGCGCGGTATATGTAGAGATTTTATTTTTTGGGATATTATTTAAATCGCCACTTTATTAATATTTAATATTTTACTCCATTTTATTTTGATATAAAAAAAAATTGAAAATGGAAAACTAATCAAAGAGAATTGAGTAAAGTTATGAAATGTGTGGTTTTATATACGTACTTTTTTTACCATAAAATTACGAATTTTATTTTATAATTTTATCCAATTTTTTTAATGATTTTTTTGTTACGAACCTAATAGTAAGTATGTGTTATGTTATTTTCCAAAGTAATCAGTATCTATACAATCTTATTAAAAGATGAATTTAAAATGCCACTTACGCATCGACTAAATGTCACATAACATTAACAAAAAGCCACGTCACTTATTACACATAACATGACAAATTTTAATGTGACATGAATTATCAAATTATTATTACACGACATTAATTTAAATATATTATTTCCCAAAATCTATATAACTCTTACAAATTTACATCAAAGTTTCATAATCTATACAATCTTATTAAAAGGGGAATTTAAAATGCCACGTACACATCGACTAAATGCCACATAACATTAACAAAAAGCCACGTCACTTAYTACACATGACATGACAAATTTTAATGTGACATGAATTATCAACTTATTATTACATGACATTAATTTAAATATATTATTTCCCAAAATTTATATAACTCTTACAAATTTACATCAAAGTTTCATAATTTATAATTAGAATTGACATTTTAATTGAATTTTTTGTGATAAAACATGTTAATAAATTAATTAAAACTCTTCCTATTACTTAACACTCATCATAATTAATTAATATTTTTTCCTATTTAATTAACTTTTATAATAAAATATGTTAATAAATCGATTAAAACTCTTCATATTACTTAACCCTCGCCATTTTCATTATCATTTTTTTATTATTTAATTCACCTCTTAAGTTTCTCGGCATTCAATTATCTTATTCAACAAAACCACAAAATAAATTAAAAACAAAATTTAAATTTTGAAATTTATGGTTGTTTAGTGGCTATAAAAGCTATAACAATACCTATAATAGTTTATATTCACTTCATTTATTTATTTAATATCTATTTTTCATCTGCCCACGAGTTATATTTTATGGTTTAATTTATTTATTTGATTATGGTGAATACATATATTTATATGTTGTTATGTTGTTGTTGGTTTTATTGTTGTTGTATAGTCCTATAAAGTATTTTTTTTTTAATTTGGTATTTTGTTAGTTTTTATGAATTGTCTGCTTTATATTTGAATTCATGTTTTTCATTTGGTTTTTTAAATGATTTACATGTGACAATGTTATAATTCGTTTGTCAAGTTTTTGCCATGTTAATGTTTTACCTTTTGGTCAATGTAATTTACTTTTAATATATAAACTTTAAAGTGCCATAAAATGTATGTGAATGCAGATAAGCAAAACAAATTAAAGGTAAAAAAAGGTAAAATATAAACTGATAAGTTATTGATGTATTGTTTATTGGTAGATAGACTCAAATAAAAAAGCACATATCTTGTGTCAAACGTCAATGGGTTGGAAATTTATAAACAAATTTTGGATAACAATTTTGTTCAAATAACGATAATTCATTTCATAGTCTAATATTGTTTTAGTAATTGACACCAAAAAAAATATTTGTCTACGCAACTCAAACTATTTATATTTTTTTTAAAAAAATGTAATTGTGTTGTACTATATATCGTAATTTGTGTAAGAATTTGTTATACATTTATATTCAAATTTCAAAATTAAACATTGGAGTTCAATTTTACGTTTAAAAATAAGCGTCAAAATTCTAAGAAAACATACTTATATATCCTGTGCATTGCACGGGTGTCAAAACTAGTTGCATTGTGAAAAATTTAGCAACATATAGTCTATAGTTTAATACTAATTTTATTTTATTATAATAAAAAAAACTCATAATTTTAAATTAAATTAAAAGATTAGATTATAATTATAATTATAATAAGATTATATTTTATGAGAAAAGATAATAGTTTATTAAAATGAAGTTTTATTTGTTTCCTT
>VHZZ01006676.1:0-33431 GCA_009801015.1 Silene noctiflora | reverse complement strand
AGACTGTCATGACTCCACCCTGCTAACCCCATTGCGTAGTCAGCAACCATCATAGTCATTACCTGCTAGACAATCTGCTCACCATCCCCGAATGGATAATCACAGATTTCAAACAATAACCGGGGTCAGTCAGCTGAACAATCATATAAAACATAATGTACGCAACAAACATCACCACCATACCACACCAATCACAAGTAACTGACTACACACCGAAGTATGTAGCCCTGCCAGTGGAAGACCGCAGCCAACCACCTAATCCACCCAATCAGTAACCGACTACACACCAAAGTGCGTAGCCCTGCCAGTGGAAGACCGCAGGCAACCACCTAAACCACCCAGATACCCAAGTCCCTTAATATGCACATCCCTCCTACGCTGAGAGAACGCAAGAGGCGAACAATGGAGGTGAGTCCATCTTTCACAATGGCTCACAAAACAATATCACAATAACCAACATCTCCAACCTCCATCACCATACAACTCCGCCACCACAATCATAGCACAAACATATAACCATATCATAACACAACCGTCACATTATAGCATACAATTCGACAGGCAACTGAGTAGGAAAACCTACCTTATCAGCAATATCAATCAATCAAGCTATTCAGAAAAATTCCTCTATGAACTCTCCTCCCTTGCAAATCCGATCTCAAGACACGCAGAAACGTTAACAAAGCTTGGATCCTTGCTGCGGAAGTGAAGGCTAGAAGGAGAAGCAGTATGTCGTCTAGGTTCTTGTTTTGAAAGTGTAAAAAGTGAATTACTGCTTCCCGTCCTAGTATTTATACTTTTCGCACAAAATCCGATACAAACCGAACACTCGGTCGAGTGAGTGACACTCGACCAAGTAGCAGACACTCGACCGAGTGCAGGTCACTCGACCGAGTGCGTTGCACTCGCCCGAGTTCCCCACTTCAGAACACTGACAGAACGACCACATGGGGCACTCGGCCGAGTACGTTGTACACTACCGAGTGTCCCTATGCTGAAAATACTGAGTATTACAGCGGTAGTGGCGGAAGAGAGTGCTTGTGTTGAGAATTGAGTTGATGAGAATGTTGGGAATATGAATAGGGAGAATATTGGGTCTCCGGAGAAGGTGCCTAAAGGATTGTTGTTGTTGTTGTCGTCTTGGTTTGGTGGTGGCAGTGTGGTGGTTGTTGTGGTGGGGTCTTTGAAGGTTGGGATATTTTGGAAGGTGATCTAGAATGTAAACTACAACACAGACAAACAAACTTCAGTCAATTTCAGAGAAATAGGCTGACTGCAATTAAAATGTCAGGGTTTATTAAAAATAGCAAATGGACATTAAAATTCCTGAAAATTGACAATAATTAGCTTTGATATTAATAAAGAAACTGAGTAAAATTTGGTGATTTTTAGGATAATATAAGTATTTTTAAATTGATCTGCAAAATTGTTCAGGATAAACAATTCCGACAGTTTCTGCAATTGAGAGATTTGTGAATGTAACTGATAAATCCGAGACCAAAGCACTAAGACAATGATCTAAGATTGTGTAATTAACTCCAACACTCGACAAAGAATTAATAAACACCCTCCGAGCACCGAGCAAAGGAGAACTCAAGCACACAACCAAGAGTTTTGGTTTCAGGGCAATGTTCAGAAAACAGGTTTAATTTTCAAGATAATCTGCCTTCATTGATGTGTTCCTTGGTTTATATAGGCCAAGTACACCTGCATTACAGCGTTCATATAATCCTAAGGCTCGGAATGATCCTTAACTAGCTTACAAAATGACAGATGCATTGATAAAACTGAAATGAGGATAAAGTCAATAAAGCATAAAGCATAAAACAGATTTCAAAGCTCTTATTTTCTTGTGCAGGGGCTTTAAAAAAGCTTTGGCTTATCTTGAGCCCTTTGTCTGTTGACTCCCATGTAAGAACTCCCTCACAAAACATCTAGAACTCGAGTCCTTCCAAAAAGGTAGGAGCAGTTGCCTCAAAATGCTCACAGAGTTGCTGAATTGCTAAATGCTGTAGGATTACACTGCATTGTTTGATTTTTCCTGGACTGAAATTGAACTAGTGATGGACATAAGACCTTTTGGAAATGGTCTGCTTATTTATAGGATGATAGTCTTGAGCTGGATTAGGCTGACTTAGGGGTCGAGCTCCATGGAGCCCTCCTACTAGTGACCCGGACTTGGTTGTGACTACGCTTGGACTGATGGATGAGGACTTGCTTGAACTCGTGTTCCATGATCGAAGAGGGTGATGTCGTTGTTGTTGTTGCATTGTTGCTGCGGATAATGAAATTTTGGTTTTAATTCGAGTTTTGATTGTTTTGGATTGATTTCACATCTTCAGTTTGTTATGCAGGTTAGGACAATTTAGTTGCAGAGGTTCGGTTGCTCATTGATAAGGTTAGAATTGAGAAAAGAGAAGAATGAAGGGAGTCAGCGTTGGCGTCGGAGGAGTGTTAATAGTTCGGATTATTATCAGACTAAATATAGTTGAGAGTATTATACGAAGGTCACTCATAGTTTGGATTATTCTTGTAAAATAATTAAGATGTTTATTAACCCTTAATAAAAACATAAGGTAACATGTTATTTAGGTTGTCGGTCACTCTAGTGTGTTCTGGGAAGGAAAGAGGGATATGAGGGATTAAATTCGGATTACTTAAAGGATAGAGTAATTTAAGCAAGCCACTCATAGGGTGGATATTCCTATGAAATAACCCTAAAAATTATGGGTTTTTTTTAAAAAAAAAAAAAATTATGAGTTAATTCTCTTAAACATTCAGCTCAAAAAATTACAATATAACTCAAAACATTACGTATAAACTCAGAAAAAATTCAGTTTTGATGACAAAAAAACTAAAATATAACTCATAAACTTTATAAAACTAGGAAAAAATACACATAAATTCAGTTATATATTGAGTATCTTGTAGTACATCCGATATATAATCCCTTTTTCCGTAAACCAGCCTTCACATTTTTTTGGGCCGGATAGTTGATGGGGTATCAACTTTGGAAAAAGTGCTTGTAAATTTTAATCCCCTTTTTTTGTTCTCTCGAATAAAATAAGTGTTTTTTCCCTCTTAAAAACCAACAAAAACTCCAGTAAATAGACTATATAACTAGTTATACTGGTTGTATAGAATAGAATTCGAGCTTTGTAATATGTTTATTTGAGCTTAGACTTACAGATCACGAAGTTTATTTAAAAGAATCCGAGCTTCATTATAAAAATATTGAACTTAAAAAATTATAATGAAACTCAAATACTCCCTCCTATTCCGGATAATCTTCCATATTCGGCATTGGCACAAAATTTAAGAGTTTGATTAAAATAAGCATAAAGTATGAGTAAATGGTATAACAAGGACCTATATTATGTATTTTTTTTCCAGGTAAGGACCTAAACTTTCAGACTTTACAGTTAAGGGACTCATAAGTGAATTCCGTTAAATTTAATGGGAAAGTTAAATGTTTGTGTGCAATCTAAAAGTGGCTATATATTCAATATGCAAGTTTGGGGTAAAATTTGCATGTTGAAATGTTTCCATTACAAATATTGATTTCCCTCGGTCCCGGTCATTTGTTGTCCTTTTTCATTTAGGGGTGTCTCAATCATTTGTTGTCCTTTCTATTTTAGGATTGCATTTGATGAGTAATTTGATCTTTCACCTTCAATTTAGTCCACTTGTCATATTATAATTGGCTCCTTCCTCTCTCCTTGGTCTTTGTGCCAAAACCAAAGGACAACAAATGATCGGGACGGAGGGAGTATATTGCTTGTCATCTTCATCTCTCCCAACCCAACATCCAGTAAAGCCGTCTTTGATGTCTTTCTCTCAGTTTTCATAGGAAAATCTATCAATATAATATAACAAAGTCTCGGTTTATTCGCTTCTCATTTTCTCTTTTGATTTCCTCAAATTTTGTTTCATGATCAAAGCTACACTATCGAGTATCGAAGATTTTTTTGAACTCTTGATTCATGATCACAATTTACTAATCGATGGTTGGGTTCATCTATTGAAACGCCGACATAGTGGTTGCAAACCTCAATCACCACTCGTCTTATCAAACATGTCGGATTAACATCATCACCGATTTCGATCCCCACAATATTTTTCAACATGGCGTAAGATAATTTTGAGAGAAAGATATCCCAGTAAAAAGACGTAATAATGATAAAAGGACAAGAATGAAAAAGGAGTAGATTTAGCCCGGGACGAAGCTAAGACAAAATAATGACCTGGGCCGATTTAAGTTATCAATGTTTATTCTCATTTTTTCATAGGTCATGACACTATTATTTAGCACGGTCGATAAAAATTTCTCTTTATTGTTTGTTTTTTTGTATTCTTGGTGAAGAATATTTTAATAAAAGAAAAAAAATAATTGGAACAAAGCTAGATTTTCAGAGTATTGTATTAAACATACTCTGTACATTAATAGTCATGAAATTATTTACTCCGTACTAAACAAAGACTACTCATAATGATAAACGGTTTCCTACTCTATTAGAAGAATTGTTGACGAAAATGAAATTTTTTAAAAAATTATACTGCGTACTTTAATAATGAAGGGACGGAGTATAAGTGTATAGTAGTAAATGTCTAGGAATAAGGAATTTAAAAAAAAAAAAAAAACAAGTGTAATACGTTAACATATGGACTATGGAGTATAATATGATAGGGAAATAAAATTGTAAGAAAAAGGCCTAATTTAAGAGGTATCAGGGATCGAACACGTAAACACTAAGGCGTCTGCACTCACAATGGACACTCAACCACTAGGCTAGTTACAGAAGATTGACTATTTTGCTACTTCTACACTATATATTCCTAGAGAGATCACCCGGGCCATGACCCATTTGGCCAAAGTCTAGCTTCGTCTTTGGACTTAGCAGAAACTTGACGGAAGTAGGCTAGAGTTCCTTAACTGAAAACTTAGATGTATTGTTGTGGAGTGAGGTGATTGGAGAGAGGAAAGATATTGTGGGGTATTGTTGTGGGCGAGATTAGAGCTGATCATTTCCGGGTTCGGGCCGGATATGGGCCGTGCCAAAATGAATAATTCTATCCAACGGGCCAAAGTAGAGTAAGGCCCGCCCGCTTAAATGGGCCTAACGCTGTGTCCGTACCCGCCCTTTTCTTGCGGGTCGGGTAGCCCGCGGGCTAGCGGGCTTCCGTTTCCTTATTAAAAAAAATCACTAATATACATTAATCCAATTTTAAATTAGTTAAGAATAATAATCAATATAATTAATTATAATTTATTTTACAATTGTCATGATTTACATTAATATTGTTTGAACATTTATTTAATTTAAATATTTTGTTAATTAAAAATATAAATATTTCATTTATATTTTTACCCTTGTAGTTTATATATTAATATTGTTTGAACATTTATTTAATTTAAATATTATTATTTTAGTGTTAGACATCACTATAAGATTGATACAAATTTCTTAAAAAATGTCATTTTTATGAGTAAAAAGTATAGGATTTAAACCGTAAACGGGTTTAACGGGCCGGCCCACGGGTTTTTCTTATTGTCCATACCCGCCCAATTAGCTTGGCGGGCCGGGCTTAACCCGCCCTCTTAATTTTTCGGGTAAAAAATATTTGTCCAAGCCCGCTAAAAAATCGGGCCGGGCGGGACGGGCCAAATGGGCGGGACAACCCATGAACAGCTATAGGCGAGATGATTAAAATAAACATAAAGTATGAGTATTGTTGGGTATTGTTGTGGGGGTGAGCTGATTAAAATAAGTATTTTACTAAAAGAGGAAATAGAAAATGTATTGTGAATAGACGAAAAAAAGAAATAGGGAAGATTATTTAGAATAAGAGGGAGTAATATATATGGGCTTAATTAAATTTTAATTTTTGATATTAAAAAATTATAATATAAATAAAAAATTATAAAAACTCGAAAAAAACGCATAAGCTCAGTTAAATTGGTTATGGTTGTACAATACCTTGTATAATAGTATTTGTGCAAAAACTCCTTCTAAGTTTTGATTTGGGGTTATCATTTATCAATTTTGATGGTAGTACTTGACAAATTTCTTTGAGAAATTTTTAGTAATATAAAGGATGTGAAATTAGACCTTTATTTATTCGATAAAGTGAATTAAACATTGCTTTCGTGAAGCCAACAAGGTCGCTGATTTTATGACTTCTATTGGACATTCATGTCCAACCCTTTCGAGGTGGTTTGAAAGTTGGTGGCTTCAACTTACCTCACTCATTCATCTTTTGAAAATATCGTTGGTACCCCCAATCTTAATGAAAACTCCTCAAAATGCCCAAAAAGCTCCAATCCGTCGTTTTCAAATGTTTAGTTTATGCATTTTTATTGATTTTTTTTGGCGATAATTTGTCAAACTTTTTATGAAAAATTCCGTTTTTCACTCGATCTTAAATATATCTTCTTTATTAAATTGAACTATTAGAATACTCAAATTTTATTAGTTTGAGTATTTTATGGACTATTTACAAGATTTAGGGTATCTGTGATATTTTTAAAACCGAGGGATACCACGTAAAAAAAAAAAAACAAGGGTACTGTGTAGAAAATCCAAAAAATAAAACAATATCAAACGGTTAAAACAAACGAATAACTTCCATAGTACCTCTGAAATTTGCACTTTTTCCCCAAATACCTTTACATTTGTTAAAAAAATGTTTGACTAGTCATATCTCTTAGTTACGAGATCGAAATGCCGCAATTTTTTTTCCTAAGTAGATCATCTTTACGAGATACCTTCAATTTGAATAAAAAATCTTGTTTTTCTAACATTTTAGAACGGAGTTACGACTTGTCAAAGTTTATTTGTTCAGAAACTTTGACTGGCTTTTATTTTCGATCACATAAGTAGAAAATGAAGGTTTTTTTTTTTTCTTTTCAAAATGATTATCTTTCCGAGATCTATAATTTTAAAGAAAGAATCGCGGCGTTACGACGTGACCAAGATATATAAGCAGTTAAAGTAATTTTTCTGTAAAGTAGGGGGCATTTGGGGGGCAAAAATGCAAATTAAGATGTACCATGAGAAATATCACATAATTATAAGGTGATTTTTTTTTTGGTGTAGACCATCCGAATTCGAGTCGGGTAGGGTTACTAGGGCGGTAAAGCTCTCCCTCATGAGTTTCAACACTGCTGCGTTCCCAGGGCTCGAACACGAGCCCTCCGGTTAAGTTAGAACAACCCCTTGACAGTTGATCTAGGTGCTCATGGGTTAAGGTGAAATTTTTAAGAGGGAGTGTTGTAAACACAAGAGTCAAGGTGAAAATCTCACCTCCGGAATTCATTCCACCGTCCTCCCCAAAGTTCATATTCACAATAGTAAATATGACAAGTGTCTTCAGTACATTTAATTTATACACACACTGTATTATGTTGTATAAATACCGTATCTGTTAAATGAGAAAACACACAACATTTCAGTGTCAATCTTTCACTCTTATGAACGATTTATAAGATTTAGGGGTACAGGTAATATTTTTTAAAACGATACCACGTAAAAATTCAAAAAAATATGAGGGTATTAGCCATCCGGTAAAAAATCCCAAAAATAAAACAGAATCAAACGGTTAAAACAAATTATCAAGGTCTATGTAATCTCCACCGTCTATCCAAAAATCAACGACTCACGCAACACAACCCCTGTCATCAGCCATTCAGCCTCATCATGTCCCTTACAAAAACCTAAGAACAACTCCATAACCCAACTGCTTTTACCAATCCCACTCTCATCCCAAACTGTACAACTCACGGTCAAATCTACACCGTTCAACAAAACTCACACTCTCATCTAAACCCATCCTCAATTGCGCGTTCATACACGCTTAAATAATCGCGTCAATTCTTCATCTCACCCGAACCGTCCGGTCTGACCGAGTACTCAGAATTAGACCCAAAAAACAAACAGCACACAGAATTCAATCGATTTGGGGAAGAAATTAATCTAATTCCAAAAATCATAAACCCTAAAAATATAAATATATATATATATATTATTTTTAAACTTTTTTCTTTAACAAACTTAACCAAATCTCCCACGAAAAACACTCTCTCTCTTTTAATCCCTTCTTAACCTTCGGATCATACTTTTTTTATTTTTTTTATAGTTATATTTACATTTTCTTCTTTTGTTTAATTGGTTTTAAAGGTATGCTCAAACCCTAGAAATTTCAATATTTAGGTTGAATTTGTAATGTAATGTTGTATCTGCTTGATTGAATTGATTGCATTGCTATTGTTGTTGTTGTGATATTATTGTTATTATGATGATTGTGATTTGATGAAGAAGAGTAATAATGGGGAAAGGTAGACCAAGGGCAGTAGAGAAAGGAGGTGGGATTGGAGGATCAGTGTTAGCATCTTCTTCGTCGAATAATAATAATAGTAATAGTAATAATGGGTCAATGAATATCCCCTTAGCACCTGTATATTACCCTAGTGAGGAGGAATTTAAGGAACCCTTGGAATATATTTACAAGATTAGGGAACAAGCTGAGCCGTATGGGATTTGTAAGATCGTCCCGCCTAAGACTTGGAAACCACCTTTTGCATTAGACTTGAATAAGTTTACTTTCCCTACTAAGACCCAGGCCATTCATCAGCTGCAAGCGCGGCCGGCCTCGTGTGATTCTAAGACCTTTGAGTTGGAGTATAATAGGTTTTTGGAAGATCATTGTGGGGGGAAGAAGTTGAGGAGGAAGGTTATTTTCGAAGGGGAGGAATTGGATTTGTGTAAGTTGTTTAATGCGGTTAAGCGGTTTGGTGGGTATGATAAGGTTGCTAAGGAGAGGAAATGGGGGGAGGTTTTTAGGTTTGTGAGACTCGGGTGTAAGATCTCAGAGTGTGCAAAGCATGTGTTAGGGCAGCTGTACTTGGAGCATTTGTGTGATTATGAGGAGTATTATAATAAGTTGAATAATGGGAAGCCGTATGGGTGTAAAAGAAGGGCAGAGAATGATATGAAAGGTGATCAGAAATTAGATTCTACTAGCTCTAAGAAGAGACGTAAGGAAAACAGTGGGGAGGGTGTCAAAGTGACTGCCCCACAGAAAGAAGAGGTGCATGATCAGATCTGTGAACAATGTGAAAGTGGTTTGCATGGTGAGGTTATGCTTCTATGTGATAGATGTAATAAGGGATGGCATATTTATTGCCTCTCTCCGCCTTTGGATGCCATTCCGCCAGGCAATTGGTATTGTCTAGATTGTCTGAATTCCGATAAAGATAGTTTTGGGTTCGTTCCTGGAAAATGTTACTCTTTGGAAGCTTTTAGGAAGATTGCTGACAGGACCAAGAAAAAATGGTTTGGGTCTGCATCTTGTACACGAATGCAGCTAGAGAAAAAGTTTTGGGAAATCGTAGAGGGTTCATTGGGCGAGGTTGAAGTCATGTATGGTAGTGATTTGGATACATCTGTTTATGGAAGTGGGTTTCCTCGCTCGAATGATCATCGACCTGAATCAGTTGACGCTGAAATTTGGGATCAGTATTGCAACAGTCCTTGGAATCTCAATAACTTGCCAAAGCTCAAGGGTTCAATGCTTCGAGCTGTACATCATAATATTGCTGGTGTTATGGTTCCCTGGCTGTATATTGGCATGCTCTTTTCTGCATTCTGCTGGCATTTTGAAGATCACTGCTTCTATTCAATGAATTATCATCACTGGTACGCGATTCAGTCTCAATATGTGATTTTGTGAATTTTCTATATTCAACGCGATGTTTAAAAGCAATTCGATAAACCCAATGTTGTCAGAGGATCTTACTTTGCCACTTCCCCTCACCTTCTCTGAAAATTCTACGAGATGATCCATTGTAGGATTGGCATCTAGAAATATGTTTTTTTTACTAGATAGTAAGAAGGTATATACTAGATCGAGTTTAATTATGAGCCATATACAACAGCAACACTGGGTTAGTTACCAAGCCCCCCTCCCTATGTGAGAGTTCCCTCATGAATTGCAATTCTCCTATGAGTCTGACACCCAAACAAATTTTATAGTCCCTCCAAATCTTTATAAGGTCCCACTCTACGATGGACTAGATTTAAGAGGGAGCTAAAGAAAGACAATTTGACCTTCACATTGTTTCTTTCTTCCTCACCCAACCATATTCTCACATCCTCCTCGTTGCCCCAGCCACCCACCACCCACCATCCCCAAGACCCAAGCTCCACCTGGTTCAACCTTACCTACTTCCTCATGCCCCACTTCCACTTTGTGGCCGTTGTTTAGGTTAAGACTCTTGGTTGGGTATATGGTGGTTTTTGTGTTTGGTGTTCTTAGAGCTTTTGGGGATCTATTGTGATGTTTCGGTTGAAGGTGGTTTTAGGTCAAGGGTCTAGTGGGCCGAGTATGGTGATGATTTGTGGGTGTGGTGGGCTGAAGGGGAGTGGATCGAGGGTGCTGGAGTCGTCTGCTGCATTGCTGTGTCGAACTGAGGGTGCATCGAGCCGGTTAGGATGGAGTTATTGAGGGTAGTGGGAGGTTGGGTCGACAAGGGTTCGTGGGCTCATGGATCTGGTGGAGAGAGTGTGAAAAGGGGCGGCTGGATCGTCTGAGGTCCGTTGGTCGCCGATTAGGTTATGGATGTGGCAGGGCTGTAGGGAGTGGTGAAATCTGGTGGTTAAGTGTGTGGGGGTGTGGTGGTGCAATAGGGGTGAGAGGTGGGTGGTCTTCTCTTGTGGGAATGAGGGTAGGATAGTCATTTACATTAAAATTGGTTAGCTACAAAGTAGAAGCTTCCAGTGAATCTGCTTAAAAAGGAAATGTGGAACCTTTTTAAGAATTGGAGGGAGTATAAACTCACATGGGATTTAGTTTTCATGGAAATCCATGGTGAGCGAAACAAGTACTAAGCAGGGGAGATTCTAGGATCTTGACCAAGGGGGTGCGGAAATTTAATAAATCAGAAAAATTAAGTTAATAGTGAGAATTACAATTACGTCAATCTGGCTCGAATTAGATGTAAGGAATATTTAGGGTAAAATAGTGTAATAACTGAAAAAAATATTTTCCTTAGTTACTTTCATTTTAGACGGTCTTTTGTAATGATAAAATGTCGCCTTAACTTCGTCCCTAGAAAATGCCAAGTGGATAATATTTATTTGTATGTAAAATACAAGTGTAATATTTTGACAAAATGATAATTTTTAAATTTAAATTATGACTTAGAAAAAAAAAACTTATTCTCTGAGTACTAAACATAGTTGGCATTTATGAGACAATATATTAGTAGGTGTTGTGTATAAAATATAAATGACAGACGTGAGATAAGTGTTTATGAGAGAAGAGAAAAAAAATGCTCAAGTAAAACTACCCAAAAAGATTCGAACCCAGGTCTTCTGACTTGGACAGTAACACTGCAACCACTTTGCCAGGACAAGTAAGCTGATATTTTCTACAACTAAACTGGCTATATTTCTAAGTTCAGGGGGTTCAGGTGCACCCCATGCATCCCCCTAGAATCGCCAATAGTACTAAGAGTTAAATGAAATTACAATAAAAAATTAAGCAAGATAGGCTAGAGAAATCTTAACATCAGGCATTAGGGCACGGAGTGTCACTTTGTGGATTTTTCAATGTACTATGTCTAATACAGCGGCTAGAGGGAAGGGATTGAAACTTGAGTTTTTACTGCATGATTAACCGGTCACCAGTCAAAGTAGTGTATGCAAGCCTGATTTGTGCAATTCGTATTTTTGAAGGTAAAATTTGTCGATGAGGTTAGTTCATTTTGAATTGTCAAAACCTCAAGTCAACTTTCTTCTCAAAGGATTGTGGGACTAGGTTTGATTTGGCGGGAGTGTAGGGTTTGATGGTTGTTTTGTAATTCTATCCCTGCTGGTAGTTTACGGATTCCATTTTGGTCGGACCTAACCAATAATTCATATTTCTTTTAGACATGTTTTATATGGTGGAGAATGAGTGGGATTCCCTAACCTACCTGCTCTTGTTTACTGAGACCGAAAGCAAACTGCAGACGATGTTGCCACTTGCCGGTGACACATGGAGTCGTAGATAGATGGTCCACTTGAACGACTGAAACATTTGTTTTTTTTTTTTTTTTTTTTTTTTTTTTTTTTTTTTTTTTTTTCCTCTTCAGTAATTGGCTGTCAGTTAGGATTCATGCTGTTAGTTGTCGCTACCATTTTTATGCATACCCTGTAGAATGTGTCTCAAAAGTAGATTCTTCTTCAGCTACAAGTTCTTAATTTTTAGAGATAATTAATATTGTAACCTGCTTCAGGGGAGAACCTAAATGTTGGTACAGCGTTCCTGGCTGCGAAGCTCCGGCATTCGAGAAGGTTAGTTTGTAATCTTTTCTTTTTGAGTAAGTAATACTCCCTCCCTCCACTTTTTTCTTCCCATTTACTTTTTAGAGTTCAAACTTTATAAACTTTGACCATGAATGTATGAAAAAATATGAAATTTTATAACATGATTTTTACATAGTTACACTTGATATCAATAAAGCTCTTATAAAATTAAATTTTCAGAAAAAAATGTTATTTTGTAAGTGTAATAAAACACGGTCACAAGTATTTCCTAGGAGACAACTTAAAAGTGAATGGGGAAGAACAAAGTGGAGAGGATGTAGTTATTAGTAATATTTCCCAACTTTTTATCGTTTTTTTTTTTCGTGGGAGAGCATGGCAGAAAATACCGAGGCAGTATAACTTTATGGTTGACTTGTTTTAATAGTAAAGTTGGCGTGAATAGTATGAAATTATGAACTGTTCACAATCAAAATAGTATAACTCTCGAGTTGGCTCTCTCCAATGTTGACTCTATATGTATTGGTGCATAATAATGTAAGCTATTAATACACGTTCACAAAAAAAATGGGCATTGGTGATGATATTTCCAATGTCTTACAATTCATGATCTAAGTTTTTTCTTCCAGTAAGTATACACGTCTTATTTTAATAATATGAATGATAATACAATGACCTTGCAGCTTGTTGTGAAAAGTCATATTTGAGCTAAAATTTTGTCTAGTTTAGGTTTTGTCAAAATGTAGTAATATATATACAGGATTCTGTGCGAAAATGTTTTTATTTAATTAATATCAAGGCTGAAAATTACTTGTATTTATGCCAACTAACTGGTCTATTCTCAACTAGGACATTTTTAACTATTCCCATTTCCCTGAAAAGATAAAATTAATGGCTAAACTACTACTCTTTTTTCCTCTTCCTTTTTGAAACACATCCATCTTTTCTTCATTAACCTTATAACAGCCATATTAGCATTGGAAACGGTGATAACCAGTGGTTTTTACTGTTGGCAGGTTATGCGCAGCTGCCTGCCCGATCTTTTCGATGCCCAACCTGATTTACTCTTCCAACTTGTCACTATGTTGAATCCCTCTGTCTTACAAGAAAGTGGTGTTCCAGTTTATAGTGTTCTCCAGGTGTGCTGTTACGTGTGATAACTATTTAGTAAACTTCTTTTGTGCGTAATATTTTAACTGTTCTTTGTTCACGAGATAATGGTATTTCTACCACTGTTCGGCTGAATGAGCATTCTTGTGCTTATGGTGTTTGAATATTTATTCCTCTTGTTCAGCGTCAGCTAGTGCATCTGGTTCATCCGTTAGTGTAGTGGCAAGCATGAAAAATTTAGTCCTTTCGTTTTTTCATTAGGCTGCAAATCTGCAATGATGGACGTTGCAAGTGTAGGTCCTCAATGTGCTTACAATTTTCAACTCAATAGATTGCTGTTATTTGATGCGATTTACTATTTCGATTAAGTAACTAGGCAAGTGTAGAGACTCCAATAGGGTGGTTCTTTTAGGTTTGTTTCTGACATGGCTAGCTTCCTTTGGATCTTTTGATTGATTATTGTACATCACCTTGAGTTTTGTATTGCTTTCATTAGTAGCTTACGATTTCTCGTTGTTGGTTTGCTTGTGCTTTCGAAATGGCCTTGTTCATCTTTTGGTGCTTCACCTCTGGAAGGAGCCAGGAAACTTTGTTATCACTTTTCCTAGATCTTATCATGGTGGTTTCAACTTCGGTAAGGCACTTTAAGATATTTGTTTCGTCTGCCAAGAGTACTTTATCTTGTTAACATTTGTTTCATGTTGATGTGAGCTTTAACATTCTCCGTTATCTATGATAATTTAGGATTAAACTGTGCTGAGGCTGTCAATTTTGCCCCTGCTGACTGGTTGCCATACGGAGGGTTTGGATCAGAGCTCTATCAGCGATTTCATAAACCTGCTGTTCTTTCTCATGAAGAACTGCTTTTTGTGGTAGCTAAGGTTCAATACTCGAACTGACTGTGTAGACATGGATATTTGCATTTATTATTCTTGATAGCTTAAGAGCTTGCTTCTTGCTCTCCTCCTGTATATGCCATATCGACGTCGGGCATCACCTCTTTAGTGTCTTTTTGTTCATAAGCATCACCCTTTGATATCTTTAAGTTGACTCCTATATTACCAATCAGAAAAAAATGAAAGTACCAGGACTAGCTGACATATTTTTAGAGGAAAATGGAATGATTAATAAATCGTGTTGCAAACTCTTGGTATTATATTAGTCAAAGCCAGAATGTTATGGTTTGGCTATTGGCATGAAAATTCTGTAATTAATTGTACTCTAAGTTGAAATGTAATACAGTAATAAACTAAATTATTAGAACAAGCTAAAGGATGCCGCCCATTTAAAAATTGAGGGTTTGCATAAACCGAGATAGTTTGGCTTACTTATGCCTGATGCTTTCTTTTTTCCCCTGTTCTTTATCTCGTTTGGATTATATCAATGTGGGCAACCAGTGATTAGATTCTGGTGACATGCAGATTGGTTGTGATGCCAAGGTTGCACCTTTTGTGATTAAAGAATTGGTGAGAGTAATTAGTAAGGAGAAGATGTGGAGGGAACGGCTTTGGAGAAAAGGTCTTGTGAAAACATTCGTCATGTCTCCCCGGAAGCAGCCTGATTATGTTGGGATTGTGGAGGTATTTGTTGTTAGTTGGATCAGCCATCTATATTGAGTTCAGAACTTGATGTGTTTTCTAATCCTGTTTAGTAGGATGCTTAATTTAATTTCTGTTGTTGCAGGATCCTACTTGCATAATCTGCCAGCAGTATCTTTATCTTTCAGCTGTTGTTTGCCGCTGCCGACCGCTGACTTTTGTGTGTTTGGAGGTATATGAGTTATTTATTTCTCCTACCCATACATATGAGGTTTGTTGATTTGAATTGCTAGTGAGTGAATCTGATAGCAAACTAGTCATCTCTTTCACATGATGTAGTTGTCTGAAGTTGTTGCATCTGTTGTACTGCGGACGTCATTTACATATTGTTCTTTTTCATCTTCACACATGTATTGAGGTGGTGTGGCCTGTGGGGTTATCTTGGTAACGGTGGTATAGTTTTCTGTTCTCATGCCAAAAGGGACATAGCTAGGCCAGCAGGGTGGATGCATTTCTTATCGTGTTTTTATTTTGGTGGGTTCACTGAGCAAGTCTATGTTTCATTGCAGCACTGGGAACCCCTCTGTGAATGTAATCCAAGGAAAAGACGTCTCCTATACCGCCATTCTCTTGCTGAATTGAGTAACTTACTTTCAGTGACGGAGTCGGCTATTTCTTGTTGTAGCGACAATCCACAATTGAGTAATCTGCCAAGGCAGTTCAAGTGCTCCACTGACTCAGGCTCGTTATCAAAAAAGGTTATTTTTACGATTTTCCTATTCAACGTTGTCCCTTTTCTATCTCTTTCCTCTGTATATGCTAGTACGGTATTACCTTTCTACTGTGATTCGTAAAGTCATACACAAGGCTTTGGACAGACTAGATCTTCATTTATGGCCTGTGATGTAGCATCCTCTGAAGTTCTTTCTGTACATCTATTTTTTCTTCTGCCGGACCCAGAGCTATTCCGTGATTTAATTGGTGTTTTGTTTATTCTATTAGCTATTCAGAATTCTGTTAGAATTTACTAATTTAGTGTAGTTGGTTGTTGTTGCCTGCACTCAGTTCAATGTTTTGATTGCATGTGTTTCTTGAGGAAAGTAGCTCGAAGCT
This sequence comes from Silene noctiflora, assembly GCA_009801015.1. Taxonomy (NCBI): domain Eukaryota; kingdom Viridiplantae; phylum Streptophyta; class Magnoliopsida; order Caryophyllales; family Caryophyllaceae; genus Silene; species Silene noctiflora. Next base: position 17,365 of record VHZZ01006676.1, on the reverse strand, counting down.
TGGAACATGTTTATTGATGAAACGGATTCGAGTATATCTGTGCACATAGCGGCGTGCACATCTGAAGTGAAAGCCATATAATAGTTTTAAATTTATCAAACTTGTAGTTGGTCGTAGCTCCATTGTCATGTACCACGTTTCTCTCTCTCTCTCTCTCTTTTTTTTTTTTTNTGGCCAGACTCGAAATGTTGACAGTAGAAGTAATATGGGAGTTTTACCAGCTTGTGGTATGGGATGTATGATATGCTCATGTGGATGGAGTTTTGAAAACTATTTATTTTTTTATTTTTTTGCTTGTGACACATAAAGCTGTCTTGGAAATACAGCTGATCGCTTTTACGTTAGACTGAGGTTGTTTGGTTATTTTTTTACAATTTTGGTGCTTTAATGTTATTCTGTATCTTCACACGTGCTTGAAATAATGTACACTTGATGACTTACTATAATCTGTTCGATTACTGATTGTATCAGTACTCATATATCAGGAGGATAAAGGATGATAGAAAATAAGCAGTTCTACGCCACTTTGTTTCCAAAACTGGTTTAATGTTCCGTCTTTTCTAACTTAGCTCTGTTCTTCTAGGTTAAGGGTAAACAAGTAACTCTTGCACAACTTGCTGAAGAGTGGCTTCTGAGCTCATGCGAGATATTTCAGCTTCCCTTTTCCCCAAATGCTTATACCAATGCCTTGAAGAAAGCACAACAATTCCTTTGGGCTGGTCCGGAAATGGATCCGGTGAGGTTAATGTTTTCATTTGTTTATGTTATGTTGGCTTCACATCTAGAGGCAAACAAAATTTAGTTGATGAAGGCGGAGTTTGAGTTCACCGTCAACCTTGTTTGTAATTTGGATGACATATAGGGTAGGAGGGAAATAAAAGGGGAGGAAATGCATTGAGAATTGCATCGAATGATGGGTTTGTGAAAATGGAAACATGTTTTGTTGCGTCACCTAAATTTACAGTAAAGAATGACAGTCAATTTAGTGAGTCACTTACTTGATTCCATCATATTGCAAAGATGAATTGTGAGTCGATTACTCCATTGGTAATGGAAAACATCTGTTTTCTGCAACTCTAACAAGTGAATATGATTGTTTCAATACATGTCTTGTTTAGGTGCGGGATATGGTTAATAATTTAACTCAAGCAAAGGATTGGGCTGAGGGCATAAGGAAGTGTCTTTCAGGCATCCAAAGTTGGTCAAAGGATGGTTGCAGTGTTATGGAGAAAGTTCACTTTGAACAGATCAACAGTTTGCTAACTCGTGTTCCTTTTCCTTGTAATGAACCAGAACATGTAAAATTGAAGGTTCACTATTTACCCTTCCTGTTTATTGCTGACTCTGTACCTCATACCAGCCCTTGTGGATCCTTATGAGTGTCAAGTTTCTTTTCAGGACTATTCTGAAGAAGCACAGTCTTTAATTCAGGAAATTAATATTGCTCTCTCAGAATCTACAATTTCTGTAATTTTCTGCTCATGGCTCTTAATTTAGCAAATGATTTGGTTCCATGTTTTGGTTCACGGATTGATTTATGTTTAAGTTCGTCTATTATTTAGATTTACGTTCTTTCTGTCTTTTGTTATTTAGATGACTGATTTGGAAGATCTGAATGGCCGAGTTTCCCATTTCCCAGTTTATATCCGAGAAAGTGAAAAGGTTGGGGAAAGGATTTTTGCTCTGAAGGTACAATTTTCTCATTCTATTTTGTCTGCTAAAATACACAGTTTTTTGGGCCTTTTTTTTGGGATTTGAACCCTTCAAAATAGAATTGTTTAATGTCAGTACTTTTTTGCATTTTGAAGGGCGAGTTTAATTTCATTGTGAATACCTTTTTTGGTGGCTAATTGCTTTCCCAGTGAGGCGTGTGCCACATATGTTCTTTTACGAGAAAATCTTTAATTTTTTGCTTTCTGCTGGAATATTGTTAATCTGCCTTATAATGCAAGCAGCAAATTTTGTCTGGATCCGACCTTTTGAGGAGGCTGGATTTGCAACATAGACTGAATATTTGAGTAGGTTATCTACTCGAACTCTTGGCTATCTAATATTTCTCCCAGACGATCCTTGACATGATTGATATCTTGTAGATATCTTAGGTGCCTTTCTAATATTTGCTAGTGGCATCTCTGCCAGCTCTTACCTGTGGACAAGAATATGTTTCACAGGAGAGTGAAACTTGACGATTTTCTTTTAAATTTTTGAGTCAAATTGTATTTATTTATATGTGATTATGTTCAGGCGTGGCTTGAAAATGCAAGAAAATGTATTTTAGAAAAACGGCCTGCTTCAGTTGATATCAAATATCTCGAGGATTTGGAATCAGAGGTTAGAAAGATGAACCTACCCTCTTTAATGCTTCCTTGCTAAATGTTTCATTTGTTTTTTTTCTCATTTCTTTCTTTCTTTCTTAGATGCTGGAGCTTCAATTACATTTTCCTGAAAAAGAAAAGCTTTTGGAGCTGATTGCGCAAGCCAATATTTGTCAGGCTCGCTGCAATGAAATGCTAAAAGGACCAATCACCTTGGAGGTTTGTTTCAAATTTTTTGTTGAGCCGAGACTCTATTAGGGTTTTAGGTGTCTTTGAAAAAAGATTATTTGTCTGGTCGACAAACAGCATACACAACTATGCAAGTTAATTGTGGATAGAGTCATAGACGAGTTCTATGTTTTAGTGCTTTTGTTGTGTACTCTTGCAGGATCTTGAGTTGCTTGTGGACGAGTTTGCTACGATTGTAGTCGATATTCCAGAGCTGAAGTTACTATGTCAGTATCACAGCGATACTGTTTCTTGGATTTCACGGCTTAAGCATGTCTTGTTGAATGGCCATGCAACGGAGGATCAGGAAAGTGTTCTAGAAGATTTAAGATGCATTCAGAAAGATGGCTTAAAGCTGAGAGTTCAAGGTAGTTACTTTGATATGAAGGCTTTTGTTGTGGAAAATTACTGTTCAGTTATATTTGATGGGGCTTCTTTTGTGGTAAAATTAGAACATAGAAGTCTCAAGGTCAACATAGTTATAACTTTTGATTCTTCTCTTTGAAGTTGATGAGTTGGCTCTTGTTGACAATGAGCTTAAGAAAGCAAGCTGCAGAGAAAAGGCATTAAGGGTAAGTGAGTCTATCAAAGCTTGACGCTAAAATGTGTGTAGTGATACTTGAATATCTTCTTTTATACGGAGTACAACATATTTATTCCTTTGTCACACTTATCTAATATCTATGGTTTATTTTTTTCTTATTTTTTTTTTCCTCCCCTTTTTGTATAAGACCATAATCTAAATTAGTAAAAATGAAAAAGAAAAAACCCCAGATGTACTTTATTCTCCGGCAAACCCGCCGCGCTCCAGCCAATATGCTGGTTAACACTTAACACCATGTCCGACTCCCTATTCCAGCCACCCACAGTCCCCACGTCATATTCCCCCGTCACTTTCCTTCCTTATCTCTTCCCTCCACTTATGGCTCTCCATCGTTTCACCCATAGCAGCAATGGAGGCAACCTACCTTGCCGAACAACACAAGTTCAGCCACCAACATTGCCGATTAACACAAGTTCCAGCCACCATTTTCACCGGGAAACGCATATCCTGGTTACCCTGACCGGTTACTTATCACACCATCACTTGACCACCTCACTTAAATCATTCCCCAAGCCCATTAGTGTGTCAATTGGTTTGGGATCCAACGGTGTCAGGGAAATTGTAATCTAAAACCCCTTTTTTGGCTAAATAGTAGTTCCCAGGTGTGAGATAGGGAGGTTCTTGCCCGTGATACCAGGTACAGTCGCTGGCAGTGGGTAATTCTGGTGGTGGGTAAGGGTGGTCAGAGGGCTGTGGTTGGATTTGTTGGTGGTGGCGGCAGGTTGTTAAAGAGTGGGGTGAGTGGTGGTGAGTTGGAACTTGAGGAAAGAGAGAAGTAAATGAAAAAGGTTCACCTTAAGATGAAGGAGAAATATTTTTATTGTGTTACCAAAAGGATTGGCCTGTTTACCTCTAGGCGGAAGTGGTCCTATCGTAGATAATGATATTTTTAGATGAGGTAATTATGTCAGTCAGTATGTGTGCTAACGCTGGTTAAATGGTTTATCCACAGGTTCGCCGGACCAAAGTGACTCTGGAATTTGTCCAGCAAGTGTTATCTGAAGCTTCTATGTATGATTCTCTCAACACTCTTTTGGATATGATTGCACTTTCTTGTTTAAATTTTTATTCTTCATTGTTTATGTTATCAGGAAAAACTAGGAGTAAACGACCTGTTATAGCCAACTTTTTCTATATAACTCCCCGCTATATTTTTTTTCGTCTTCAAATTGCTTACCAATTATGACATTTATGCATTCAAATAGATACCACTTCAGTACTTCACCTGAGTTCGTCATTTTATTGTGTACTGACCTTTCTACCCTTAATTTACTGCATCCTCAAGCGCTCTAAGCCTCTAACTAGTACTCTCTCCATTTCTCTATTTCCTTCCTACTCCCTCCTATTCATGTAGATGTTTACAGTTGCTTTGGAGTTTGGATCAATTTTTTTATGTAAAAGATGTTTTTATATTCCCCTTATTCATCACCCTCACACTTCCTCAGTTTTCAATAACCTCACTTCACCAACCAAGATCCCTCACCTCCTGGCACCTACGACCTACTGCTCAACCACCACACTCTGCCAGAAGTTAGACTTATAACCCTGAAAACAACCTCTCTAAAAAACAAACCTCTCGAAAAAACACTCCACCAGCGAAAAACCCAATCCCTCGAAAAACACCCCATTCGTACCCTAGATCTGGGTTTTCTAGGGTAGAGAACTAGAGATTGGAATTTCAAGGGTGGGTTTTGGCTTTCGGAGAGGGAGTAGGTGTTTTCCGGCATGTGGGTGTGATTCCGGCGAGTTGGAAGGGTTGTATTCGGCAGGTGGGCAGAATCTCCGATGAGTTGGGCGTCATTGATGATGAAGTATAGGGCGGAAAGTGGTGGGTGAGAAGAATAAGTGTGGTTAGTGGCTGTTGGGCTTGGTAAGGGTGTTGAGAGTTGAGAAGGATGATTGAAAAGGCTGTGAAAGAAGGGCAAGTTAGCAAGTGTGTATGTTAAAAGTTTCCTAAATAGGAAACGTAAACAACTAGTTGAACATGCCGAAAAGGAAAGCTAAACATCCTACATGAATAGGAGTATTTGCTTTATCAGAGTCTCCAAGACGGAATTTGACCGTAATTTACTAATTTTCGACATGTAAGTGTTACTTTCTTTGTCGAAAATAATATTTTGTGAAAGATGGTTTGATAATAAATGTGAATATTTTAGTTTTATGTATTAATAATTTTTGTTCTCCAATATATTTACTAAAATTTTGCCTCCCAAAAAGCAAATGGGAAGAAAAAAGGAAAATGAAGGGAGTATCATTCACTCAGTCAAACACTTCCATTCCCTCCCTCTCCCTTGATATTCTTCAAAAATTCTGGGTAATGCAAAATAATAGAATATTTAAGCTTCGTCATATTTTTTTTTAAATTTTTTTTTTTATAGTTTTTGCTGAAACCCTAATACCTAATGAATTAGGATAAGCTTTGATATTTATTTAAAGCAACACACTATTATTTGATGTTATTATTTTGTTTTAATTGTAGTGGGGTTGGTGTTACTTATGATGTTTTGCTGTTGTTCAGTGCTTGTCATTGATGAAATGTTTTGAGATTGTTAATCATTGGTTTAATTTGCTGCAAAATAACTAAGTTCAATTTGGGGCCATGAGATGGAAATCTAGGGTTCTTCAAATCTCGAAAAAATGCTGAAATGGAGAGAGAGAGAGGGAGGGAGGGAACATTTGCAAAAATGATTTTTTTTTTTTGCAAAAAACGGAAGGACAATAATGGCAAGTGCTAAAATGAAGAAGAATGTAGGTAGTAATTTTCCCAGGAAGGAAATGAACGAGTTTAAAGGGGTAGGAACTATGATACACGGTTCGGAGTTCGGACCCCCGATTCTCGAACCAGATTCGTCGGACCTGAACCGGGGTCGTTCACGAACTAGGTCACCGTAATTCGCGACTTAGACCGGTCAGATCTACGACCTTTAGCAGATAGAGCATCGCTCGCCGGAGAAGGTCGCCGGAGAAGGTGCTAGCATGGCTCACCGGAGATGTGCTAGTGTGGTCGGACTGGTGGTGAAGGAATAAAGAGGGAGACGAAGGGGAGAGGAGGCGCAAAAGAGTTTAATGGAGAAAAAAAATAATGGGTAGGTAGGGTTTTAATTCAAATGACAACATTGTCCTTTATTAAAAAGGTGGGCCTGACCACTCAAGTTACTTTTGGTAAGGACTGATTGGTCCTTTGCAAAACTTGGGAATGCACGTATAAAATTAAAGTGTTACTTCATTTGACTTTTCTATTTTCTTATTAGTGGTAATTGGTAAAGTACACAACTTTCAATAAAGACTTTCCTATTTTCATGTGTTTTATTTTGGATGTACTCCGTATTTAATTTTACAAAGACTTAAACTGTACTATTAAAATGCTTAATGCTTAATTTTCCGACTTAAATTATAGATTATTTATTTACACCTCGAACCCAGTTCACTATGTATAGAGAATTACGAACTACGAACTTGAACTCGAACCGAATCGAATCCCGAACCATGTAACCTAGGGTAGGAGTAGAGGAAAAGGGATATTTGGAATAAAGTCACATACTTAGCTCAAAGTGAGGGAAAAAGCAACTTTTGGCTGGAGAAAAATTCAATTGGCTCAGATGAATATGTGAACTGGTATCTATTTTTATGCAAGCATATTTTGTTATTGGGAAGAAGAATATTAAAGGAAGTTATTTGGGATTTTGGGTATTGTCAATTTTCGTAGGTAGTTATTTGTAACTTCTTTAGTTATTGCTGGTATCGGTTTTGCGTGATTTGCCCTCAATGACATATACTATCTTGATTTCTGCCAGATTACAGATTGAACTGGAAGAACTTTTTATTTCACTTTCCGAAATCCTTACTACAGCTATTTCTTGGGAGGAAAGAGCTAAGCATTTACTGGCATCTGACTCGGAATTAGAAGACTTGAGGAATGCTTTAAGGTACTGGAGTGTTCAGTTTTTTGTTTGAGGCATTGGGGTAATTTTGTTGTTCTACACTTCTACTAAGGCTTATGAAGAGTTTAATAAAACAATCTTAGCTCAATAACTTGTGTAATGAGTTCAAATTTGTTTATGCATTAGGACATCTGAGGATATAAATATCATCCTACCCTCTCGTCCTGCCCTCAAGGATGTTATGTCAGCTGCAGAGGCCTGGCTAGAGAGTTCAAAGTCCTTTCTACAGTCTTCTAGTGTAACATCATCTGCTTCAACTTCCCTGTTGGCATTCGACGAATTAAAGGTCAGTATTTGTTATCCATTTAGGCTGCAGGTGAGATTTATGGCTATGCTACTTGATACTTCACTTTGACTATGTATCGTGTCCGATCCTTCGACATTTTGACATGATACTATAATTAGAACACCGTGTTGCATTTAGTTGTTGTAGCGGAGTCAGATTAATTATGCAGCCTGATCTTATTTTTGAATACCATTGCCAGGAACAAGTTTCTAAGTCAAAGCTTTTGAGAGTAGCATTTGCTGAAAAAGCGTTGCTTGAAAATGTTCTGAGGAATTGCGAGGAATGGAGATGCTCTGCTGATTCCTCTCTAAAGGATGTAGAGAAGCTTTTGAATAGGAAAGATTATTTAGTAAAACAGTGCTCAGATGTAACGTCAGATATTGATAATCTAAGATCTGAGGTTGAAACTGTTGTAGCTGCTGGCCTTTCTCTAGGGTTTGACTTTTCTGAGTTTTCCATGCTGCGAAGTGCTGCATCAACCTTGCAATGGTGCTCTAGGGTCCTCTTGCTCTCCAAAGTAATTCCTTCACTTGAGGTAGTCACGGGATCCTTGCTTATGTTTGTTTGTGTGCATATTACCCCTTCCTGTTTATATGGTTCCTTTGACTTTAGTGGTCAAGCGATAAAACATTCTTTTTCTTTTCAAGTTTTCAGTAATTACAATTTCTGAAACATTGAATATGAAAATAGTCTCGTTTGATAAATGGAATTCATAAATTTTACATTGTATCACTGAAGTTGGTGGTCAAAGTTGACATTGGCTGATCACCAAAGTCAAATAGGGACAAAATATTTTTGGATGATAGTTGTATTTCTGTATGACCTACATCCTTGTGTGTGCGCGTGTGCGTGTGCTGTTTTTTTTTGTTTGTTTTTTGACATACTTCTTTTAAGTGTTCCTCTCATACTTTTACAAACTATTCGTAAGTGCAATCCGCAGGAGATTGAGCAATTGATGGAAGAAAGGAAAGTCCTTCCGGCCGTGTATGAGGGAGCCTTTCTCTATGCCTCATTGACTGAATCTGCTTCCTGGCAAAAGAGGGCCTCAGAAGTCCTATTAGTGTCATGTAGTAAAAGAGGATTTAGAAGATTTCTTTTATCTGATGCTGAGAATATTCTCACGGAATCTCAGGTGATCCATTGGTTATACATTTATTGTACTTGTTGAAACTTTGTACCAGTTTTACCTGTGTATGTGTCTAGTTCTTTTAAGTTTTGGAATGCCTGGGACTTCTGAACACGATATAATTCTTATCAGCAGGATATTTTGGTCTCCTTCCCATCAATAGTTGGACAACTCAAAGACGCAGTTGAAAAACACAAGTGAGTTTACTTGTTTTCACCCAGTTTTTCATAGATCTGTTTATCTATCTTATTTTTTTTTAGACTTGTGTGGACATTGTATTTCCGAACTAATATTCCTATTTTCTTAAGGAAGGATGAAAGGTTTGCATTGTGGTATTAGAATTTCTTTGTTAACATTCTTGTCACTGCTCTTTTCTTTTGGTAAGTTAATTTGAAGTTCCCCAAAATAGAAGTTGTCTTATGCTCAATTATGATTTGGAAATCTTATTCTTCAAAGCTTGTAAGGCTATCTAGAAGGGAGGTTATGTATAATATCCTTGCATGAGAAGTTACATGAGAAGTATAACATCCTCTGGTGGATCTTGAGGGTAATATTTTTGGTGTAGAGGTGCTGTATTTTGGAGGAGGTTTTGGCTATCTGTCAATACTTGTTTCTGTGAACAATTGGTTTTATTCTGGACAAACAAAAACTGTGCCTCCTCCCATTGGTACGACTAGTGTTTTCACTCTTATTTCGGAAGCTAAACTTTGTCAACTCCAATTGTAGGGGTTGGATAATTGGTGCTGTGAAAAGAAACTCGTATTATGGGCATTTATTGCTCTTGTGTTTTTGGTGGAGCTTCAGTTTCCAGCCATTGATTTTAGTTTGTGATATCTATTAATGGCTTGCTGTCAGACTGTCTAAAATCTTTACCTACTAAACGCATTAAAAGCTGTTTGATATAAAACCTCTCTAGTCACTACTAAACACATCATCTCTTGTTTAGTGCTTTTTCCTCACCTTTATATTTGATTGCTCCATTACCTTTCTGCTACTTTCTTTTGGTTATATTTTATACTTTCTGCCTTGCTGTTTTTCTTTCGTAATGAATAATGATTGGCATTCTTGAGTGTAGGTCTTGGCAAGATAAAGCACGCTCTTTCTTCAGTGTTGATTCTGGTGAGCGGTCCTGGTCAATGTTATTACAACTTAAGGTGATTACGGTTACGATACTACATATTTCATTTTACTTACGTTCGTACGTTTGCCCTTAGCTTCACACTTCACTATGGATAAACGAATTCTTTTGGGGGAAGGAAAATGGGAGGCGGGGTTTTTTTGTATGAAGGGAAGGTAACTTCATCTGCCTTTCAGAAGTACCTTTTTATTTATTTTTCAGGAAGTGCGTGTTACCTCTGGTGTACTTATACTCTCAGACTCTCTTTGATTTTATTTCAGGAACTTGGGAAGGATGCATTTAACTGTCCTGAGTTAGACATGGTCATTTCTGAGTTTGAAACTGTGCAGACCTGGCAACAACAAGGAGGGGAAGTATTTGGATGTTTGCCAGGGTCATTGACGAGTTCCCTATTGAAGGTTTTTAGAGAATTCTATTTATCCCATTATTAACGCAGGCGGGGGTTGGTGTAGAGTACCACTTCTAAATTTGGTATTTAATGTTCATCTTTTCAGATCAAGCAGTCATTATATAGATCATTGTTTATATACGAGAAGTCAAAATGCTCCAAAGTGAGTTACTTTTGTACCGGATGCTCAAGTAACTCCGATGATCAAGAGTTCATCGGCTGTTCAACATGCAAGGACTGGTAAGATACTTCTTTTGATATACGTGAGTCGAATAATTGATGCAGTGTAGAGAACTTTTGAATCGATGTAGTTTTCATTATTGTTCTTCTAGAAATAGTCTCTCTATATACACTGAGGTGATACTATGTACATCTGATCCCCCTACCCTGCCATTGCCAGGAGGCTTTGGGGGCAATGTGGTAATATTTTTGTTGTGTTTAGTTCATGCTTTCCAATACATCTGCGTCTCTACATGCGTGTTGTAAGCTAGCTTTTTCGCACGAACCTTTAAAAATTTATTTTCCTCTGCATCAACAAGAACAACTTTGGTGGTGCTAGTGTCTATTTTCCTGTGCGTGTAATATCTAACTAACTTAGAGGAGATATATTTTTTTTTGATGGCCAGCTACCACCTTAGATGCTTGGTGCCAAAATCAGTTGGTTCTGGCATAGAGAAAGATTACATATGTCCCTACTGTGTATTAGTTGACAGCGGTTCGATTTGCCGAAGTAAAGACAGTCCCTTGGTGAGCATTTACTTTCGTCCAGCATACATTTAGCTGTGTGGTTCAGTATTCGATTGACTTGCCTGTTAATGATTCAGAAATATAAAGGTAAGCGTCCAGAACTGGAGAGTCTTGTCCAACTGTCTTCTGATGCTAAGAAGTTCACAGTGAGGTAAGAACTATTCTTCTGGTATTGTAACCCCTTTTAAATGTTCCCATTTTCCATTTAATTTCTCAGGGCTAAGCTGTAACTATTCGACTGTCTTTGTCGAATTGATCTTGGGGGGATTGTTGTTACTGAAACACTGTTATTTATGCCGGTTGAAGTATTGCATTTTTTTGTTTTTGTTAAAAGGGGATGTATGACTGTATGAGTGATGGCCTGAGCAAAATGACCCTCATGAAAGATTGAATGTAACGGGGTTTTAATTTTTGAATGATGTTTTTGGCACCTAGGCCGAGTTTGGCAACTTTGAAGGGAAATTGAGTGCAAGGAGAAACGCATGAGATCTCAAAACATATTTATCATGGCTGAATGGGTCATCAAAACTTCAGTACCTTTTTATTTTGTTATTCCGTAGTTTGATATGTAAAGATTAATGGTTATTTGACCAACTCTGAATTTTTTTCCAGTCTCCTCACTTTCTTTAGTATGTTTGGTTTGATGTTTGCAAGACTCTTTCTTTAGTATGTGTGTATATGTAGTTCTACTCAATTGAATAATTATGACTGCTCTTCACAGGCTTGAAGAAGAAGACATATTGTTAGAGATTGTTGATCAAGCTCTTGCATGCAGAGTCTGCTTGTCAGAAGTAGTGAATTCTTCCATATCTTTCTTTGAGATGGATATCTCAGCCATCTCCAGGAAATTAACAATTGCTTTGAAGGTAATTTTTGCCTGGCTGACTTGTCATAAGGTTATATACTTTGAAAGGTACTTACTGTTGATGATTCTGGAACATAAAAACTCCATCCCGTATTTTTCTCACATCTGACTTCGTTTGGAGCATTAATTTATTAAAATGTGAGTACAGATATAATGTAAAATTTGCCATCTTTGGTCGATCAAACAACTATGGTATATTGTGAAGTATCAGTCAAATTCGACACCGTTTGAAATAATATATATAATTCTCGTAGTCCATCTGGCATTGCTTCTCTCAACTTAAATGATCTCCCTCAGATATATCAAATAATAAAGCACTGGTTTACTTTAATTATTGCATACAGGCTCTGGATGTGGCTGGGGTGTGTGATCCAATAGCGAGACGTAAGTTTGACCAAGCGCTAGCTAGAAATTCTTGGAGGATTCGAGCTACTAAGTTGATCGAGGGCCCACAGAAGCCTGTGATGCAACAGGTTCAGCGCCACTTGAAAGAGGTAGGTTGCAGTATTCAAAGTAGTCCAGTAACCATGGGTCCATGGCTGCCATTGTTTTGCACTGGGCTTAGACTGTTGAAACAATACCAGCGACATATTTCAGATATGTCTTAAGGAGAGAACTTCAAATAATATTGTATTGTGGTTTATTAAATTACCAGAGATTTCTCTGAATTTGATGTTTCAGGGTGTAACCATAAATGTTCCTCCTGAAGATCACTTTAAACAGAAGCTTGTAGAAATGAAGGAAGCTGGTGCACGATGGGCAGAAATAGCCAAGAAGGTCTGCTTTTATCCTCCTCCTGAATCTAAGTTATCTTCCCATTTGACTTTTCGGGTTCAAAGTTGAACTTCATAAATATGTTAAAATATATATAAAAAAATGATAAGTGTACTAAATTAATTTAATTTTAGAAAAATCTTTCACAAATTTAATTTTCAATAAAAAAATTAACGCATAATTTCTACTGTATAAAATATGGTCATTTCTCGTCTTGGGACTTGGATATTGTATATAGTCAATTGGGAAGATAAGTTAAGTTCAGAGGACAGAGGGAGTATATATTTTGTTCTTGTTCCGTTCTCCAAAAATGCATTCATAATTGACACTTCAACACATGCAGGTTGCTGGTGACAGTGGGGATCAAGAGTTGTGTAAAGTTTTCGATCTCATTAGTGAGGGCGAGAGGTTGCCTATCCACTTTGAAAAGGAGCTCAAGGTACAATAGTTTCTTACCTTTTTCTCCATTGTCTTTCGAGAAATGGTCTCATAGTCGTATAATGTGAAGCTAACCCATTTAACTAAAACCCCAACTCATAAGTCATACCTTCCTTCCATTAACCACAAAAAATGAAAAAAGTGAAATAAAGAAACGGAAACCGGTGATATGGTTAGTCTCTCGATAATCTCTCACTGGATTATCTCATATGAGAACTTGTGCTCTTTTTTTTCTTCCCCTGATTTTAACAAGTGTCCTAATAAGTTCCAATTTTCAGCTGTTGCGTGATAGAAGTGTGCTTTACTGCACTTGTCGGAAGCCATACGATCAGAGGCCAATGATTGCTTGTGATCAGTGTGACGAGTGGTATCATTTTGATTGTGTGAACTTGGTATCGCCTCCAGAGATCTATATATGCCCTGCTTGTAATCCACAGATGGGAAAGTTGTGTTTGTCCCCATCACTTAACCAAGAAAGGTAAAGTTATAATTTCTTTTTTATTGGGACTAGGTCTTTTGATTTCCATTTGTTTAACCACTCATTTTTTGGCTTTTAAGAGTGATGAAAGCAAAATTAATCACAAAGCACTATTCACGGTTCTGGTTCTGTGAAGTAGCAGTCAGGTTATCTAATTCACGACTTCCGTTATGGGTCATCCTCAAAATAACCTCTCTGTGTCGGACACAACATATAGGTTAAGGACACGTAAATACGAAATCCCTTACTTTGCCATGGATGGGAGCCTTTTAATGCACAAAAGTAATGTTGCTGTTATTGGGCTGGGTCTTCTGGAAGACGGTTTGTCAACTAGTATTTGTACAATCAGGCTCAATGAAATGGAGGAGTAATTAGGTTTTTTTAACAATATTTTTTTGTCGGGCGGTCTTATATAAATGATTTATACTTGTTCTACGATAGACTATGATTCATTCACTTGGGCATGGTCGTTGCAAGACTTGTCACGGAGTCGGGTTTAGGTCTGGTCATATACTACTCATACCGGGTCAATGCGGGTCTGAGTCCCGGTCATTTCATGATAAGAGTAGAGATCCACGCAATGTATTCATGACCCTTAAAAGTTAAAAGCTAGTTTGGTTCAGTCAGTTTTTGTCGTTTTAATCACTGGCATAATTTTTTGAATCCTATTTCTTTCTTTGGCCATTCATCTCAACAGATCTCAAACAGCCAAGGATAGTGAACCACAAACACCGTCTCCTCGGCATGTCGAGTCACGATGGAGACCTCGGAAGGGAAAACCGTGGAAAAAACGGAAGGCACCTGTTATCGCTGATATTAATAGGAGTCCTTCGTCCGACATATTTGATCGGTTAGTTTGGAAGAATAGGAAGGCAGGTAGAAGAATAGCCAAGAAAAGGGTAGAGTTCAAGAGCCTCTCCCCATTTTCTCTAACATCAATAGTGTAGGCAGTTCCAATTCATCTCATGTATTCCATTCTTTCATTTTTTTTCATCCCCAGTTGTGCAGTAATTTGCACGCTGTTTAGTAATTAATAAAAAACATTTTTTCTTTCAATTATCATCTTTTTCGTCGATATAGAATATTTGAGGGTTAGTATTAATAATATTAAGCCCAAATCAAACTATTTCCTCCATTGAAACTTTAGCATGAATTCACATTTTCCTTGAAATTTTGAACCCGATAATTATTTATTGGCGACCAACAAGTTAAACGGAAAAACTAAAATTCCACGTGTAAGCGTATATCTAACTTTTTAAGGATTGAATAATAAAAGTATCAGTTAAATAGAGAGGCAAATATCGTGCATTGAAGTCACTGATCTCCGATTTATATTTCGAAAAAAAAAAGAAGCAAAATAAAGGGTATTGAAGCAGTAAGTGTTGCAAACCCATTAACATTATTATTATTATTATTATTATTATTATTATTAATAATAATGTAGCTTACACAGTACTAACCGGACTTTTAGAGTCGGTTTTATTATTACATTATTAGAGAAAGAAATTAAACTAAAGATGGAGTTGACAAACAAAGCAGGCTTCAAGGGGAGATCGGAGCTGGCCAATTGAGCTAGCAATACTTTTCTCTCTTTTATGAACTGAGCTTCGGAGGGGTACCAATAATAAGACACACTTGAGCAATGAGGACTTAGAAATTTATACTTATCCATGCACTAATTGCTGCATATCCTTGATAAAGCCACTGATATAGGATTCTTCAACTCCTTCCTTCAATATGAATTCTCTCCATTTGGTGTGGTTAGCTCTTACCTCTCTTCCAACTTGACTCTCGTCATCCATCACGGTTGCGACTGCTTTGCACACGGCGTCTCTCGATAAGAAACCGTCTTCCTCTCTTTTCTCGACCTCAATACCAACTCTAAGTTCGCCACTCATCATCCTTGCATTGATGAACTGATCAACTGCATTTGGTATCATCACTAATTGGCATTTATTCACCATGGCTTCTGACAATGACCCGGCCCCACAATGGGTTATAAAGCATCCTACGGACGGATGTTGTAAAATTAGTTGTTGTTGGACCCAACCTCCGTACACTATTCCTCTTCCTTGTGTCCGTTCCGTAAAGCCGTCTGGCAGGGCTGATTCTATTGTCTCATAACCTGTTGGTGGTTTTAAGGCCGCTAAAAACGGTCTACCTACAAGGATGACAATGCCAGATTGAGAGTTTGCAATTGTAAGAATTTGCTATGGTCAATCGCAGTCCGTCTTACTGAAGATATTAGTAAGGCGCATCAATTTGAGACGAAATTCTTGACGATTTTGTAACGGAAAGCCGTTAGTATCTTATACTATCATTTTCATATTGGTGGAACGGTAAGAATTAACTGAAACGCATAGAATAGATAGTTTTTAGTTTCAGATAGTTTAACTTTCAGAAACCCGAAATTTTTGTTAGACTTGAATTAATACTCAGCTTAAAATCTAAGCTCTGTTTAACTATTCGGACATTCCCAATTAACTGAACACTGAAACAAATACTAGAGTTTTCATGGTTTTTATTTTACAAACAATATGAACATACCTGTGAGCTCGAGTCCGAGAACGAGCTCTTGAAACTGAACGTTATCAAGGATACATTCACTTCCAAATGCACAATAAACCACTTCACCCGGCTTAAAACCCGCCAACCATTGAGCGAATCGCTCTTCAAGGCTATTGGTCTGAGGGTCAGGACGGACGGGACCGGCTGTAAGAACACGCTTACCATGATACTTCTCTATATATTCACAAAACATTCCTTCCATCTCTTTACAAGTCTTAACTCCAATAGCATCACATTCTATTAGAGACTTGAAGAACCTCTCAACAAGACTCATACCTCCACCAAAGTTACCGGAACTCAGACCATCGGTAGATTGTTGCTCGTACGCGTGCATTTTAATATGCGGAGACGGAAATGGTGGTAACGGGCTCGTAATCTCGGCATTTGAAATCGATTGGGGCATAAAGAGGTGCAGGAAACGGAATGACTGAGCAATCCTCACTAGAAAGCCTGACAAGTAAATTACGGACTTGATCCCGTGTTTACGGGCTAGTTCGGGTAACCAACAAGTGAAATCATAGAAAACAATGTTGGGTTTCAAATTGATTAGATGGGCCTCAATTGTGTCTTGGGTCAAGTCCATGGCCGTCATAAGGAGATGCCTTGAATTTTCGGGAATATCGTTGGTCGTCTCCGCCCCCGATGGAAATCCATCGACAGGCGGAAGAGGGACAGTAACAAATGTAATGAGTTCGGGATGATGGTTTTGAGATACAAACCTTAGTTGCGTTTTTGGTGGGAGGAATAACGTGATTTTGTGACCTCGTTCGGCTAATTTGTTACCAATGCGAAGAAAAGAAGTAATATGACCCATGGCTAACCAAGGGTACATTGCTATGTGCAATTTCGTATCATTGTTTTGTGTCATTTTTGATGCCAAACAACTCTAAATTTGATGATTTTTTTTTTGTGAGTTCAAAGTTTGAGAGCACCTTGTTCCTTAAATAATGTCACTACTTACACTCGTGACTCATGAGCATGTCCCTCGTGGGCAAGGAGATTATTAGATACGATCCACTGCGTGTACTTGCATGTACTTGATGAGACGATATTTGTATGTAATTAATGGTCGATTTAGTGATGGTAAAGCTAGTAAAGCGGTCTTATTACAAGTCTTTTTTCACATTTTTGGAGTAGAGGTGTATAGCTAAGATCAAATAAGCTTGGTACTGTGTTGTCTTTGTTTAACTTGTGCTATTTGGTATTTGGTTAGGATTGAAGTGATAAGAGGAGTTAGTGTTCTTTGGTTACTCTTACTTTTCATCAGGGGCGGAACCAAGAATTCAATCTATCTATGGCTAAATTTTAAAATATACAAAATATAAGATATGGAATATGATTGAAGAGAATTGCTTAATTAAGTATGAAGAATTATGATACGACTCATTTAGTCGTAAGTTAAATGGTTGGAATTAGTATGGTTTTGATGGTTAAAGTAGTGTTATGGAGCCTAATTGCATGATACTTGT
>VHZZ01006674.1:47356-66526 GCA_009801015.1 Silene noctiflora | reverse complement strand
ACGAAAATTAATCATAAAACAATTTAATTTAATTTATCAGAAAATTTTATTAAAAAAAATTAAAATTTTAAAGAAAATTTAAATATAAAATAAAATGTAAGGAATTATATGGAAAAAAATTAATTACAAAAATAAATTTAAAGTACAAAGAAAATTAATCATAAAATAATTTAATTTAATTTATCAGAATATTTTAATAAAAGAAATTAAAATTTTAAAGAAAATTTAAATATAAAATAAAACGTAAGGTATTATATGGAAAAAAATTAATTACAAAAATAAATACAAAATATTAAAGGTATACTCCGTACTTGAGTATGTACGTATACATGAGTCATACGAATACATGAGTGTGTACGTATACAACAGTGAGTACAAAATATGGAATATTTGAGGTATACATAAATACCGAAAATAATAAAGGTATTATTAATATAATAGGGTTGAATAAAAAAATATTAAGAAAAGTAATTTTAATTAATTAATAGGGTAGATGGGGTAGCTGTCATTACCGAGAAACCGTAATAATTAGGTGCAACCGTGCAATTAACAAGGGAATCAAGCAAATTAATGAAAAATTCAGATTTTTTAACTTTGCCACTTGTCGTGCTCTCATTGGTAGTGCCGTATCATATTCCAATTTGGAGCTTTCTCATAAGCCTAAGATGAAACTAAGAAAAAAAAGCTTATATTAATGCAATGAGTAGTTTTATTTTATAGTATTAATTAATGGTAAGACATATTACTCAATTTCGATATGACCTTTTTCGTTTATTAAACATTAGCCAAAAAAAAAAAAAAAAAAAATAGCATGTTATATCAAACTTCGATTCAATGGGTAAAATTCAACATCATTTTCTTGATGGATTTTCTTTTGCCATTCTAGGAATATAACTCTAATGCAACTCCACAAATAACCTTTACATGGTCATACAAGGATCCCCACATTTAAAATCGAAAGCAAACGAAGAGTAATTGGGAAAATACAGAATTAGATGCGGGATACCAAGTTTCTACACATGAAAGTTAAGCCAGCACCCATGCCAGGTTTGGGAAATCTAAGCTACCAATTACAGACAATTGTAGAGTCGATACGAAGCCACCGACATGAGACACTCATATGAAACACCTATCCCAAGCCCCAACTGTTCTCATCAAGGATAATTCTAGTCTAAAATGTTCGAGACTGTTTCAGTACATACTAATCTTGAGTCCATATCCTCACAGTATTGTCATTCCCGAGGGCACCAGATGCAATCATGTT
Source organism: Silene noctiflora (assembly GCA_009801015.1). Classification (NCBI taxonomy): domain Eukaryota; kingdom Viridiplantae; phylum Streptophyta; class Magnoliopsida; order Caryophyllales; family Caryophyllaceae; genus Silene; species Silene noctiflora. The sequence goes on along the minus strand of VHZZ01006674.1, from coordinate 65,262 downwards.
CTCGGTAGGATGGCAAGCAACTGATATGACGGTGTCGGTATGACCTTCCAACTTTTGAACGATTTTTCTTGACTGAAGTTCCCATAAGTAGACACAATTGTCCTCTGAACCACTGACAATGTACTTGCCATTTGTTATAGAGAATGCTGATGAGACACAGTACTTTGAGTTTACATGTCCCGTGTATGTCTTCAGAAACTTGCCGGTAGAGAAGTTCCATAGTCTCTGCCAAAGGAACATTCAGATAAAGGAATTAGGGCAGAATGTCAGTACCATTACATGCTTATAGGTTCAGTTACGGAATCGGAACAAGTTATAAAAATGAAACCAGGTGGGATGGATTCAATATTTCCTAAAACCCCTTTCCTATAAACAAGTGGAGACGGAGATGATGTTTAAGGATATGCTGATGATAGATGATAGTTTTCAACAACATTGTATGACAGATTTTATTTAGTCACGGACTCACGGGTGGGAGGTGGGTGATTCAATGTTGCAGAAATTTTCACGTGTGACATCAAGAACATCAGCAAGTACCCATTGAAACAGCATTCTTTTCGTACGACAGGTTTTTTTCAGTCACGGGTGAGAGAGATTCAATGTCTCAGAAATTTTCAAATATGACATCACAGTGAACATAAAAGCACCCACAGAAACACAGATATACAACTACATTATTAAAAACCAATCATAAATACCGCTACAATCACATGTTCTGAAAAACATATCACTTGAACATAGCAATATGCTTCATCAAAATCTACAAAATCATGTATACCAAGTCATATGCACTACCAAAGTTTCGGTTTTCATACAATAATTGCTATACTTTCAAACCAGCAACCGCACATAGATCACTTCAAAGTACGAACCTCCAAGTCCAAGATCGAAACTTTCAACATTACACGTGTATACTCAATATAGGATGACATAACCACAAAAAAGAAAAAAGAAAAAAAAACAGTGGTACCCCTAACATACCAGACCCTTTCATAGCAATACCCACACCCCCTGCCCACCAGCATTACACATGCCTGAAACATTACACGTGTATACTCAATATAGGATGACATAACCACAAAAACACCAGTGGTACCCCTAGCATACTAGACCCTTTCATAGCAATACCCACCCCCTGCCCACCAGCATTCCACATGCCTGAAACATTACACGTGTACATGTATACTCAATAAAGGATGAAATAACCACAAAAAAAACCAGTGGTACCCCTAACATACCAGACCCTTTCATAGCAATACCAACCCCCTGCCCACCAGCATTCCACATGCCTGAAAACTTCCCATTAGTGGGAAGTGACACTTTCATAGGATTGGCAACATGTAAATTTTGGTTATGTAGGTTTGGCGTATCCGTTCTGCAATAACAATCAAATCCTAACATAGGTTCCTATATCGGATACGCCAAACCTACATAACCAAATTTTACATGTTGCCAATCCTATGAAAGTGTCACTTCCCACAAGCATCATTCTATTTTGTACTACCAATCAAATATAAACCTCACATAGCACTTTATCATGCCCCAGGGTGAAAGCTTCCACATCAGACATTTTTAAACTCACATAGGAAACCATAACCAAGATAAAAATCAGTCGTTGGTACACCTGCTCTCTCGCAGTGAGCTCCTAAATCCTAATTCCACTACCGCCTCTCACCGGGAAAAAGGGGGGGGGGGGGTGTACTAAAGGAGGCTTACAACTAACAAGCATACAAAGCAATGAAAATACAAACTTAAAATTAAAATTTTCAAACCTTTTCTTCAATATTAAGCTATTGCAATACTTACTCTCCCTCGACAAGTTTCAATCTATGTTTTTGCTTGAAACGTCGAATCTTGGCCCCGCCACTTTTTAGTAAAACAGTCATTTACTCATATCCACGACTCCACGTAGCTCCAAATGCATCATTGATGAACTCAACATTGGCAATCTTATTGCACAACTAGATTCAGTCTAATCCACTTACCTTAAAATCGATTTTTTTCCTAGATTACTCTACTAAAGAATACATTACTAATTCGCTCTCTAGAATTTTCAATCTATGTTCTAGCCCCAGCTTTACACCCTGACTCCAAAACTGTATTACCAATTAACTGCCAGACATTCTCGTAGCTCCAAATGCACCATTAACGGAACATGAAATCAGGAACCTCAGTTCACAACAAAACGCAATCAACCAAATCACACCACCCTAAGTAATCACATTCACAAACAAGCACATAAAAATCCCCAAAAAAAACATTACACCCACAACAATTAAACAGAATAAACCTAAATCTAAAACATCAAAAACAAAATGAAAACCGAAATCATACCAGAGTATTATCCAGAGTCCCAACAAGAAGAAACTTGCCATTCGGCGAAAACCTAACAAAAGAAACAGGCGGATTTTCATCATCAATCAAAGTCTTAACACAATGACCAGTAGAAGCATCCCAAATCCTACACAACCCATCATAACTACTCGAAACAATCATCGATCCGTCTCGGTTAAAATCAACAGCAGTAACCGGGTCCGAATGCGCCGGTAAAACCTTCAAACACTTCCCAGACTTAACATCCCAAACCCTAACAGTCTCATCAAACGACCCAGAAACAAGCAAATTAGAATGCGGGTTAAAATTGAGCGCAAACACATAATTAGTATGCCCAATTAGGGTTTTAACGGCTTGACCAGTGGATACATCCCACAATTTGACGGTTTTGTCATCGGAAGCGGTAGCGAGGAGACGAGAATCAGTAGAAAATGCAACGTCGGAGATACCGTGATCGTGGCCGATAAAGGTGTTGGAGACGGTGGTTGATGCGGCGGAGAGAGAATGTACGACGGCTGATTTGTCGGCAGACGCGGTGGCTAGAAGGCGACCATCGGAGGAGAATTTGAGAGATGAAATTGGGCGTTTATGGGGAGTTAGGGTTTGTGATTGGGTGTATTTGGGGATTTTTTGTGCTGTTGTGGTGTCCTTTGTTGACATTTTTGATTTGAGGGTTAGGGGTTTGATGTAAGAGGGTTTTGGGCGAAGAAGGGTGTGTAAGGGTTTTAGAAGCCAAGAGACCCAAAGAGATACCACCACCCATGTACTCCATGCCACCCTTGAGCGATGATAACGAGTCGAGTCGAGTCGAACACGATCTTATTTGTGATAAAAAAAAAATATAAATAAGGAATTTATTCCAGCTAGAAAAAAAAAAATATAAGCTTGTTTTAAAGATTTAGGAGTTTAAACCTTTTCTTCAATCGGTATATAATTGTTAAATTTTCATTTTTTTTCCTTATATATTTTTAATAATTGAAATTCGAAGGTTTATAGTAAAATATTAGGCAAATCAGTGATAATATTTGATATGTTAAAATAGAGATACAACCATGATAGATATTTTTATAAAATAAGTTTTATATATTATCCAGTCACACGATTTTGGTATGTTTGCGAGCTTTTGGAACCGACCTAAAATTAACTTGACTTGACCTCGTTAAATTTTCAAACCAAATCCAACCTAAGTCAAGCTTGTATTAGCCAAACTTTGATGGAGTTTTATCGAGTAGAGTTCGGGATGCTCGCGAGTACTCTCATCTTATTCTCACCCTTCCCTCAAGTTTTGTGAATGGGTTTTCAGCTTTGAATTGACCCTTTATACGACAGGTTTACGTTATAATATTATATATAAAACGAAATATACTAACATAAAATGACCCATAAATGATTGAAATGTAGTTATCAAACTAATATGGTTATAATATATTTGCATAAGGTCGTCTTAGACAATAATTTGTGTTCTTTTATAATGCATACTTTTTGCTGGTACTTTATCAAGCCTTGGGTTTAAGCAAACTTTTTAAACTAAAATCTAGCCAATTTATATAATTTATTTGGGTAATTTCCAAGGTCATGGCATAACCAATGCATGGTTCGAGTTGTGAACTTGCATCTGAAGATTTTCGAGCCTATCATTAGCTAGTTATCTTATTAGCTTATATTTTATACAACGTACTTGCGAAAAAAAAAAACAAAAAAAGTATAAGTGTAACTTAAAAATCGTGAAAAGAAAATTCACTTATACGAGATTTTTTATGTATTTTTCTTTCTAAATTGACCTAAAATGGTATTCCCTCTATTCCAATGAATTGTTTACACTTTATTTAGTGAGGGAAAAATAAAGTAAGTATAACTATCAATTGGCACAGAGGGAGTTTTGATTTAGTTGCAATGAGAATCTCTTTCTTTTGTTAGCAATATCCCTAGGGACAGATGAGGTGGTCTCATAAGAAAGTTCGGGTATTAAAAGCATACCAGTCCTTTATGCGATGAGGATTCTTATCACATACATTTGCCAAACTATGGTTTTAGAAAAAGACATAGTTACTCATTTCCTCCTCCTTCTATTTTGCACAAGAAATAAAGAATTGATTTTGGACCACACAAAACCATCTACTCCACATATAATTAAATTTGGACCACATATAACTAGGGCTGTTAATGAGACGAGACAGCTCGCGAGCTACTCGAGATCGGCTCGGTCAAAGCTCGGCTCGGGCTCGGGATCGGCTCGAGAGCTTAACGAGTCAAGCCGAGCAAAGGCTGGCTCGACTCGAAAAGCTCGTGAGCAGCTCGAACTTGTATGATTACATAAGATATTGCTCATATWTTATAAAAATATTTTGTCATGAATATATTTTAGTATCACACATATCAAATGTCTCACTGATTTACCAAATATTTTGACATATAACGTTCGAGCCTTGTTATTAAAAATATCGAAAGAAAAAAATTAAAAAATAAACAATTTTATATAGGCTCGAGTTTGGCTCGAGCTCGCGTTAAAGCTCGCAAGCTTTATAACGAGCACATTTTTTCCAAGCTCGGGTAAGTTCGAGATCGGCTCGAGCTCGAGTTTTGGTTCTTGAACACAAGCCGAGCAGGGCCTGGCTCGGGCTCGTTAACACCCCTACATATAACATTCCAAAAAAAGGAAAGAGAAAAGAAAATTCGACTAGCTCCAAAAAGGAAAGAGGAAAAAAATGATCGACTAGGAGGGAGTATGGAGGATAAAAAAAAACATGTGAGTATTGAATTGCCTTAAATAGATGCAAATGCTTGAAAAATAGTTTACCAATGCTAACGATAAATACACAATGTCTTAATTAATCAACAATTTGTAAAATAATTTTTTGTGTAATAATGTGAAGAAAATGAAATTGAGTAAAAGTCAAGAATGCGTAAAAATAATAAAGGAAAAATTTCACTTTGGTGTTTGGGCTAATTTTACTTTAGTGTTTAGATAATTTCACTTTGGTGACATGAAATTTAGATAATTTCACACGGCAATTCTCATTTGTGACGGAAGGTATCCGTCACTTTGAGAAGACGGGTACCACTTTTACTCACAAATGACCCATGAGAGGAGAGAGGAAAGCAAGTGGAGGGGTGCCCCCACCTTTTGCTTTATTCGTTTTGTGAGTGGCATTACCCGTCACAAATACCGACCCGTCACAAGGGAGACGCTTTGAATTTCACAAGGGCGAGTATAACTTTGATAGGATTTAAATCCATATTATAAATAGCAACCCTAACTTTATCAGATAAGTTAGATAGCATTTACGGTATATAAAAGTTACTCTCTCCATTCAACTTTTATCACCCAATTTCAATAGAATACTCCTCACATATATTGGAGAAGTAGGATAATAAAAGTTGAACGGGGGAATTAATAACCTTAGTAAAATAATTTTACCAAAGGATAATAATAAATCCACATAGTTCCATAGCCCAATTCTAAACAAAGTTTGATACTCCAATTCAATTCTCACGTGCTAGTCATTTACGATCCTATAGTAGCCAACATAAGATGGTCTAGGGTACTAACGAGCCGAGCCGAGCTCATGCTTAGTCTTGTTAGGTTTGTGCTTGAGAACCAAAATTCGAGCTCAAGCCGATCTCGAACTTGTAAAAAATGTGCTCGCTGATGAGTCACATTTATATACATTAATATGTCTCCCCTTAATCACTTTTTGTATGGATTTCGTGCTAGAATAATAGAATATGTCTTTTACATGTCATTTATGTTAGAATGTTGTTACGGCCGCTATTTGGTGTTTAATGCAATAATGGTGCATTTGAGGAGCAAAAGAATGAAATGAAGCACCGCGGAATGACATAAAGGAATATGCGAAGCATGGCACGAAAATTTAGAGGAATAGAACAGAAGATAAGACGAAGAAGTGACAAAAAGAGGAACTTCACATTACTAGTGCCTACTTTGAAGAGCCATAACTCGAGTTCTAAAAATGATAATCAAGTGATTCAAATTGCAGGTTAAATCTCATCCTGTTAGCTTTCCAACGCCACCTAAAACGCCTTATTTGCCCAAGTAACGAAGAAACGGCGGTCGTTTGAAGTTCAGTGCGCGTTGCAGGAAGATGCTGAGAAGAGTATACTCGATCGGTTAACCTATACTCGATCGAGTATCTACCTGAAATCAAATGTCGAGAGTTAGGGATGCTGAAGACTGCATACTCAATCGAGTATGCCTATACTCGATCTAGTATTCGTTAAGCTAGAGTCCGTGTTTTGCGAATATTTTTCTAATTCAACTTAACCTCTACTATAAATATAAAAACTCGACGCCTATGTTAGGCTAAGCTTTAATTTACGCTAGGTTAAGTCTTATTTACATATTATTCACATAAAACTCTTAGATTAGCTTAGCTACTTTGTTCATTGCTTGGATCTACAATCATTCATTCTTTCTTTTAATTACGGTATTTAATCCCCTTTAATTTACTTTATTCATATTTATTGCTTTCAATTATGTCTTCCATGATTATTGTTATTATTGTTAATTTCATTAATATGAGTAGCTAAATTACCAATCTGGGGTGAAAAGGGATATAGATTGTTAAAAAGGGGGATTAATTAATGAATTGATAGTTAAACTGCTTTTATGTTGTTGTTTAATTGTTGTCTTAAATCTAATTGATTAGTTACTGGCCAGGATTAATTGATTAGTCTTGCAAACTAGGATTTTCACCGACCGAGTTAAGACTAGTATAGGCTACGACAATTAAATAGAATTAATTTAATGATAGCGACCGCATATTAAATTAGATCTAAAGGACATATTAGAATCGACCGATCATATGGACTTAAACAACATATTTGCTCTGTTAATTAGTTAAATCACACCCCCTGGATAACTGCCTAGTGAACTTGATCCCTAGACTCTTTTATATTACTGATTTCATCTTATTTATTTCATTGCAATTAGTTTAAGTTAATCCAATCAATCCTTCAAAGAATTGTTACCTTTATGACAGACTTAGACTTAACAAATAGATTATCACCGCCTCCTCATGAATTCGACCCTGACTTATCACTAGCTATTTTGTTAGTATAATTTAGGTTTACTTTGATTAAGGTGATACGACTTTAGCCTTGTCACTCGCTATTAAGTTTGCGAACTTTAACGCAAAACTCAAGCTCAAATCGAGTCTATGTATAATGGTTAACTTTTTGATTTTTTCCTTCCGATATTTCAATAACAAGGCTGAAAAGTTAAATGTAAAAATATCTGGTAAATTTGTGAGACATTTGATTTTAGTAGATCTCCTGAGAGACGACGCCTTAATAAACTTATTGAGAGCTTATAAATTGGTGGAAAAATGACAGGAAATGTAATAGAAGAGGTACGTATATTATAAAATGAAGCACTAATAAAAATGATTACATAATATGATAAAATAGGTACGATTGTTATGAAAACATGTACCAAATAAGATAAACATTTTAAGTCACGAGCAATAGTAAAAGGGGTACGAGAAATGCATAAAGAGATATAATAAAGTGGTTTCTCAATAACTTAGTGAAAAACAGTCTCTCCAAAGCTTTTGGGCATTTGATATATGCGATACAAAGATATAATCATGATAAATTTTTTTTATAAAATACGAATAATATCTTATATAATCACACAAGTTTGAGCCGCTCACGAGCTTTTCGAGCCGAGGTAGCCTTTGCTCGGCATGGCTCGCTAAGCTCTCAAGTCGATCTCGTATGAGCCAAATTTTAACCGAGGTTTGACCAAGCTGATCTCAAATTGTTCGCGAGCTCTCTCGTCTTATTATCATAGTTAGAAGATGCCATGCGCACTCTTTAAGGCACTTGCCTTTTTCTGCCTTTCCACTCGAATACCATCATAGTTGTGGGATCACATCTTTCATACAAGTACTACGCAATTATTTACCACGAAAATTCTCACGTTTTTCTTTTATGATTTTAATAATGTTTCTAGTGTCAATCTTTATTTGTTTGTTTATGGTCTATTTTTTTTTATTTTTCTCAAAATCCCAAAGTGGATTAATTCATACCAATCAATTCACCGTCGCCCAAACCTATAATACAACTAGGTAATAATGTATTCCAAACCTTTTTACCTAACTCTGAATTATCTAGATGAGCTAGTTCATGAGCCACACAATTAAGTTACAACTAACAAAAGACTAAATGACATTATCGAAATTATTACAATTTGGTATAAAAGTTTACGGTCTATTTGTGTATTAATAATGTTGTTAATGGTCATTATTATTGATATAGAGCACTCCATACTTTTTGTTCCGCTTGATAATTGTTTGCTATGCGAGGTAAAATTCGATTGACTCAAATAAATGAATAATGGTTTTTGTAAGTATGCTACATTGCTACTTTCTCTATTAAAATGAATTTTATACTTAAAAAAAAAGATATAAGGTGATTAAATATACTAAATTCATTTAAATGGAGGGCGACAGGGCGTAATATAAATTTGTACTCATTTATCAATTTTTATACTTTGTATCTTTTTCTTTTCAACAAGTAAAGGTTTCCAAATTAGTTTAATGACACTTATCTACATTCAACTTCCCGTATAATTTGAAACGTCTTAGTTTAACATACACTATATACTGCATACGATTAGTCAATTAATCGCAAATATGAATTGCCCTCCTTTTCAAATATACTTTGTACTACTTTTATGTCTTTTTTTATACGTTGTATTATTTTTTGTAGATATTTCTCGTACCATAATCTTTTTATAGTGAACCATGATATTTACAACTTAGACACTATTTTTTGAACTTAATTTTAGCCAAGTTCAATGTAGTTTTATTCTCCACTTTAATTCGATTAAGTTTTATTCTTCGCGTTAATTCAAATTATTATTTTTTTATGTGAATGGGTTAACAAAGACTACGGAGAAAGGAGGGACATTTGTGGATATTGTTATTAGATGACAAGTGGATAATAAGTTATTGAGAGACCAAGAAGAGAGTAAGTGAGGACTTTATATAAACTTATTGAGAGACCAATTATAGTATTGATGGAAATATTGGTATGAGAAGTAATAAAATGAGTATGCATAGTATAAAATCGAGTATTAATAAAAATGGTTAAAATATATGGATAAAATAGGTACAATTGTTATGAAAATATGTACCAAATGAAAAAGACATTTTGAGCCACAACTAATACGATGTAATAAAAAAGGTACGAAAACTAATTTTAGATAAAAAAAGGTACGACAAAAGTGATCTTTCAATAAACCAGCTCTCCAAATTTTGTGTGTAATTGAAATTTATGGAAAAAAGGAACATGCATCGAATGTACTATTTCATACTTTATTTTTTTTTTGAGCATATGTGTTATTGTAATTTTTCGAGTTTTTGAGTTTATATTTAATGTTTCCGAGTTTTATTGTAATTTTTAAATAAGTTTATATGTAATATTTTCGAGTTTTATTGTAATTTTTCGAGCTTAATGTTTAAGTGAATCAACTCAGAAACTTTATTCTAAAACTCATAATTTTTAAAACAAAACTCAAAAACTTTATTATAATGCTCATAAATTATGCAACTGGTGGTAGTACATCGAATGTTCAATCTACTTATTGGAAATTTAGTGAGTTCGATTCATAAATGAATTATTTCTACTTTGCTGCCATGAGGTTTGGCCTAATTCCACTTTGGTGTCCCGAGGTTTGCATAATTCCACTTTGGTGCTCCGAGGTTTGGACTACTTTCCACTTTGGTAACCTATACATAACATTCTTAATATTTTATACTAAAAATATTATTTTGAACATAATAAATCAAGATTTTTTTGCAATATTATGTTGATTATTCTATTTTGTATCAATTGTATGTAAAATAATATCCAATTTTACACTTTATTTTACTGAAAATGTAATTAATTCAAATAAAAGTTGACTATTACCTATTTCAGGTTGCCAAAATAAAATTATTTTGAAAATTTAAGTCCCAAAAAATGGAAAATAGTCGAAATCTCATAACATTAATGTAGAAAATAACCCAAATTTCAGAACACTAAAGTAAAGAACCGGACCAAACCAAAGTGGATTATATTTGTTTCCAGCTTCCATTAAACAAACCCCACTTACCCTTGCTGCCTTGCGTTATCTCCCCCTCTCACAACACACACACACACACACACACTTTCTCTCTCTACTCCATCACACACTAATGGCGGCTGCTTCCTTCTGCATCAATGGTGAAATGGTTGCAAACCCATGTCTTAAACCCGATTTAATTACTGGGTTTTCAAGGAAATGTGAAATCGGAGCTCCGATTTTTCACACTGTTAAACCCGTTTCCAGAACTTTAACTTTAAAGGCTATGAATGTTTCTGCTAATGCTGCTGTCACTGCACTTCCTGTATCAACTCGTTCTAAGTAATTATTTCTACATTTTCTTTCAAAAATTTCGTTCTTTGATGATATTTTTTTTAACCTTTTGTTCGAATTTTGATGGAATATTGTAATTTTTATAAATTTTTACTGTTTTTGCATGTCTAAATTAGTCACTTTAATAGTGAAATGCATATGGTAAAGTAAAGGTGGTGTGTATAGAATTTTACTTGCAGAAATTATCTTTTAATCTTAGTGATTTATCATTTAATTATGTAGGGAACAGTAATTTTATTAAATGATGTTAATTGCTAGTGAACTTTGAGTGTAAGAACTACTGTTAAAATCTTTGATGGAAGCAATTTTGTAACATTAAACCCACCGTCCCGATCATTTGTTTATCTTTTGTGTTCTTTACTTTCTGCGAGGTTATTTTAATCAAAGGCAAACAAATGGTTGTGACGGAGGGAGTGTTTGTTAGTTAGGTCAAATGAGAGAATTAGGGTCTTTTTTAACCATTATTAGAATGTGCACTCTCTTTTGTAGTTTATTTAATTATGTTCCGTTTCTTTCTGAAATTAGGTTGTTGATAAATTATGTATTTTTTTGTATTCCAACTAATTTGCACTTAGTGAAGACAATGAAAGAATCACTTATGTTTCCTGAGTCTAATGAAGCTAAATTTGGTAAGAGTTCCCGACTTTCTGTTTCCTCCCTCTAAACCCTGACATGGGTTTAGTCGGTGCCAGGATTCGAAGTTTTGGGAGTTAAAATGTAGATTGAATTTTTTGGGGGCAACTTTGTAATGCATCTAAAGTAGGTTATAAGAAAGAGGAAAATTTAAACCAATTGCTTTGTAAGAGCCGCATCCCTTGCGAGCTCCTAGGTTCCGCTATTGGGTTTCGTGGTGGGAGGTATTCTTGAGGTAGTTACGTGAGCATGGCTAGAACTTAGAACCACATGTCATTTGTTATGTCTTATGTTGCTGTATCTTATTCTTGTGTCTTTTGCTGGAAGTGGGGGGAAGATAGAAAGGAGTCCTAGGACCATATTTCATATAACTATCTTCTATATGCAGAGTAATGCGTCACACAATTTCGGTCTTTGTTGGGGATGAAAGCGGGATAATCAATCGTATTGCAGGAGTTATTTCTCGAAGAGGATACAACATAGAGTCACTGGCAGTAGGTTTGAATAAGGACAAGGCTCTATTTACTATAGTAGTGTGTGGTACTGAAAAGGTGTTGCAACAAGTAGTGGAACAACTTAACAAGCTTGTAAACGTCCTAGAGGTAATTCTCTGTTTTTTTTCTTTGTATATGTCATTGACGATACCTCCCAAGGTAACACTTCATCCAGTATGCATGTGTGTACTTGTCCTTGATACTGTTTCTGTGGAACAGGAGATCTTATGTGCTGTTACCTCTTGTCGTAGGCCTTAGCCAGTTTGTTCATTGCAGGTTGAAGATTTATCAAGAGAGGCACAAGTTGAACGCGAACTAATGCTTGTAAAGCTCAAGGCAGATGCAAATACCCGTGCAGAGGTATTGGTTTCTGTACATTGCAATGATTCTTCGGTTGGAAGCTTTCTGTGGTGAATTGTTGAATGTCATACTTTGAGTGGTAGGATAGGGGTTTGTCAAAAATACACGTAGAGGATGTGGATAGGAAAAGAAAAATTAACACTGAAGAGAAAAATATTGTTGAACTGAATAGTAAATGGGAGTAATCTCAACTTTAGCGTGTCTAGCCAAAGTAATCCCAACTCACTATTAACTTGGGAATAGTATCAAACTTTGCCTCATTATTTAGATAGCGGTCTTGATTTTTCCAAACCTATCTACAAAGTACTATTTGTTATTCTACATGGTTGAACCTAATTATATTCTAATCATTCATTGAACTTTTTTCTTTTACTTGCCCCTTTTCCATGAAATCCTGTTGAATGAGCAATTGTACTTTTTGGAGACCAGCAATGTTTTGGTTTTGCCTAACCCTTGCGACTAAGCCTGTTACGGGTAGTTAAAAGTAATCATTATTACTTCTCTAGCTGTGAGTCTGATCCTATCTTTTGAGTGTGCATGTGTGAACAATGTTACAGGAACTGAATTCAGTGTTTACACTTGTGGTTTTCAGATTATGTGGTTGGTGGACATTTTCAGAGCAAAAATAGTGGATATCTCAGAAAACTCTCTAACTGTTGAGGTATGTGCTTTTGTGTGGGAAATGTGTCAGTCTGTATGCTGACATAAAATTCTGTGACTTGAATTGTTTGTGCAATAATAGAGATGAATAGGCTGCAATTCCTTCACTATTATGGTGTCATTTTTCCTTGAATTTAAGAAGCTTGCTCCAAAGTCATCTTGATGCTTAATTTAAAACAATGTCATCATGGCGATTTTATTTTTTCTTAATAATATAAAAACACGCGCCTAGGCACAAAGCTCAGTAAGGCACAAGCCAAAATGCTTTTGTGTGTCTTCATGTAAAAGGGCAATTAGCTAGGCGCCGTACTATCCATTTGCCATCCCTTCCGTTCACTCATCATCCACTGATTTTATTTATTCACATGCCAGCCTTCGTAAAATCCAGAAAAGGGGGCATCATGGCACATAATTTTATCTCAAAATGCATATTTGTCTGCAAAACACTGTACCTTGTGTGTGAGGCTCGCTGATAGTTGCGGCAGGTTCTCACTGCCTTGTGCCTCAAACCTTATAATACCGACCTTTGATGTTTGAGTTAAGGTACTTGATTAGTCTTTGATCCACAGTGTTTCTGGTGATGCACAGGTGACTGGGGATCCTGGAAAACTTGCTGCTGTGCTGAGAAATTTCAACAAGTTTGGAATTAAAGAAATTGCTAGGACAGGAAAGGTTAGGTTTTCAGACATTTATACAACATTCAGAGTTTCAAAAACACAAAAGCATGTCTTATCATATACCAAAAAACTACTTTATATTGTTGTATGTCTGCATTGCATGGTTCGGGGTTCGACTCGGTTCAAGGTCTAGGGTTGAGTTCTTCAAAACCTACCTACTTGAAATGATTTCAAATATGAAGACACACAGCGAAGTTTGCAAACGAAATCCATTCTATTATGGACATTTTGGTTCGAGAATCAGCCGAATGAACTCCGATCCAAGCAACCATGTTGTTGGTAGTTTATCGACCTTTTGTATCTGACCTCCACTATTGATGGTTATTTGTTTTGATACCTTAGATTGCTTTAAGACGCGAAAGGATGGGTCAAACAGCTCCTTTCTGGAGGTTTTCTGCTGCTTCTTATCCAGATCTAGAAGAAAAAGCAGTTGATGGTCTTGTTGAGTCAGCAAAACAAAGCCTCAACGGCAATCCTGATCTATCAGCAGGAGTACGTGAAAATTTTCTCTTCATTATTCCTCTTTTCTTATCCCCGTCTTTCTCTCTTCGGCTCGAAGGACATTATTTTTTTAGTGGCTTGCTCACTTATATATCTTTTATATTGCATTGTGCGGCATTGGGTTTCATTGAGATGTTCTCGTTCCTCGTAACAACTGAATTACTGACGGCCTGACGCTGTGTATATGATTGTTTTACATGTATAACATTCCTTCTTCTGCATACTTTTTGCTTATTGGACTAAAAACTGCTTTATTTTTATGAAGGGTGATGTTTATCCTGTGGAATCTTACGATAACTTTAGGATGAATCAAGTACTCGATGCGCACTGGGGTGTCCTCTATGATGAAGATGTAAGCACCCTGGACGCTTCCTAATTTTTTTTGTTAACATTATTGTCAAAACTGATGACATACAAACGTTTAAACTAATGTGTTGGGTTGTTTAACGGTTACTAAAAAGGCTGATGGTATACCCACTTGGCTTTAGCTACCCCCCTCCTGAAAATTATTCTGATCTGAGGGTTTGTAAATTTGAATTCTTTCAGCTTTTCTCTATGCGGAGTCTGCTGACATACTGATCTTCAATCTTTTTTTGGCTTGAAACTGGAAGGTTCATTTAGTTGTAACATGACTATCTTAGCTTCTAGTCTCCTGATATGCTTGTTATATGATGTCAGTCAAGTGGGCTCAGGTCGCACACTTTGTCCATGCTCGTCAACGATGTTCCTGGAGTTCTCAATACTGTTACAGGGGTGATTGCTCGAAGGGGTTATAATATTCAGGTTGGCACCATGGATTTCTCTTGAAACATAAATGCTGGAAACTCCATTGTGTTAAGTGATAATTTTTCTGTTTTCTCTGCTCAGAGTCTGGCTGTTGGACCTGCTGAAAAGGAAGGTCTTTCTCGTCTTACAACCGTCATTCCTGGGAATGATGAGTCAATTGGGAGATTGGTTCAGCAACTTAACAAAATAATCGATCTTCATGAAGTGAGTTCCTTATAATATTTGTTAATGCTGTCACCTTATCTTTAAACAAGATAAGCTACTCCCTCCTTTCTCATAATATTAAGTCGTTTTCTCTCTCTAGGTAAGCCTTTGACATACGATTTTATGAAAAAGTACTTGTACTAATTGCAATGTTTCCAAAAGAGTACATTTCAGAATATTTGCTCATATTTTGAGAAATGTTCAAGAAAGAAGTAAATACCTCGAGATAATGACTTATCTCGAAATACGAATAATCACTTATATAGTGTTGTGGTAGTTGCATGGTTCAATGTTCGATTCCGGAATTAGAATTTTTGTTATGTTGACTACCCTAAACTGGGTTCAAATATAAACTAAACTATAAGAAACCAGTTCATGAGTGAACTCCATTGTCAGGCTCTACTGTTCTAGTATTAATGTCGCAGGGTCATAGCTCTCTTAAACTCTTTATCCATCTTATCCCTATTCTTCACTAAGATTTTCCAAGAGTTTTGCAAAAGGCGACTTGTATGAGTATTACGTAGTACATAAGTGTGTTCTGAAGAGGTTGGAAGGGTGACAGTGAAAAGGTCATTGCTGCAGGTTCAGGACCTTACACACACGCCATTTGCTGAGCGAGAGTTGATGTTGATCAAAGTTGCTGCAAATACTTCTGCTAGAAGAGATGTTCTTGATATTGCCAATATCTTCCGTGCCAAAGCAGTGGATGTTTCTGACCATACCGTTACTTTACAGGTAAGAAACGTGCAATATGAAATAAAATACTCTGTTATTAAGTAAAGTTGTCACTGTCCATGAAAATAATCTAAAATAGGGTTGCTTACTGAAAGACTATTATTCCCTCCATCCCAATTTTATCGTCTCCTTCAACTAAAGGTAAGATTTAAGAAATTCTGGCCAAATACCATTAATACCCCTTGATTAATCAAGTTGGCATGTGAAACTGTGAACTCCCAATCAACGGTAATAGAAATGTTAATTAACTAGGGGATTAGATGGGCAATTCACTATTTTTATATATTTAGTAAGGGGACTATAGTTTTCGGATGGACAGACAAGGAAAAGAGGACACTAAAACTGGGACGGAGGGAGTATTATAGATGAGGCACTTCAATTATTTTCTTGTTAAAGTGGTCTCACAATAAGATATATAGAGATCGTCTCATATGAACTTTTTTACGTAAACCAATTTTAGTTTAGGAGGAAAATATAATGCAGGTCACTTGTGTACGGTAATAGGTCTTTAGACTATCTATATCCCAAACCCAACGTTGCATCTTAACACTAACTAATATTAGAGTACTATTTTATTTTTAAGGCGCGAACGGAACTCTTATTTTCTTACTTTATCTCTCGTACTCATGTAAACTGTAAAGCAATATATGGGGTTCACTTATTTCACTCACAATTCAACACCCATCGGTCTCAAGATGAGTCTTGGACTCCGAAGACTCACCTTAAGACTCAACAACCTTTGGGTCTCTTTATTGTGAGTCTGTGAGTCTCATGTAGAGAGTTGTTCTCCAGACCGCTAAAGGTTAGTCTGACACTTGTGATCTGTCTCGCAGCTTACTGGTGATATAAATAAGATGGTTGCGTTGCAGAGGTTACTGGAACCTTACGGCATTTGTGAGGTCTGTACACTCTTTTTCTTTCAACGATTGTGTATGACTTATCCACGTACCTTGTTTTGAAAACCTCAAGAAATGAAGTTGCTTTGGGAATTGCATCTAACCAACCGTGGCTTCAAAGTATAAGAATTAGCAACAGTTTAATGATATGTTTTCCTGCCTTTATTCCATCATATTTACTAGGGAAAATGTAGTTTACTATTTTAAAACCAAATCGTTAGTTAAATGTTTTTGCGCATCTTTTTTAGTTTTGCACTCAGCCTTATAAAGAGGCTACTATATCAGTATATCTGCTCTATCGGTTCAAGTTGATTGATTTTTTTCGATTGAAGGCAAGTGTAAATGTGAGTATTTGTGAACTGTAACGACTTTCCTCTCATCGTAGGTGGCTCGGACTGGAAGGGTAGCGCTAGCTCGAGAATCCGGGGTGGATTCAACTTATTTGCGTGGATACGCTCTTCCCATGTAGGCGATGTAGGACTGAGATGCTTTTATCATGCTGTGGCGTTCCTTAAATCACGTAGGAGCGTAGGACTATGATTGAAATTTGCCGAAAATAACTAGATATTCTATGTATGAACAATTTGCTGAAAATCAAGATGCAATCTAAAAAAGATGTTAAATTATTATGCCATTTCTGTGAACTCTGAGATAAGGGAAGGACTATTTCTCCCTAGTCGTTGGCGTCATGACTCGAGCCTGAGACTATACATGTAAGCAACTCAAGAGTAGTTGGTGTTTGGTGGCATAGATTAACCAAAAAGATTAGTGGGATCGCTTATATGTTAATGTTGTAGTTATGGTATGCAACCATCGTATACTGTGACGGATAAAAAATGATCAGTTTATAATAAATAATAATTATTTTTTTATTAAAAAGTGATCATTTTTATAGTCTTAATTTTATAATAACAAAATGTGGTCAATATTTAACCTAATGATCACTTTTTCGTTTCATATAACGGTTTTATAATATAAGTAATTTGTAAGGTCAATGTACAAACAAAATTCCATAATACTTTTTCATATAAACAAGCATACATTTGCTCCTATAATAATTTAAACAAAAATGCTATTAATACCGTAGTGGGGTGGCATACACAAACATACTGTTTTGGTAAAATTTCACCAAATATTCGATTTAATTGTAGGTTAAAGTGATTGATCGATGGCCGACGCGCGAACGAATAAAACGATGCAAACG
>VHZZ01006674.1:19871-38191 GCA_009801015.1 Silene noctiflora | reverse complement strand
TTTTTTTTTTTTCATAAAGGCGTTTGTGTAAAGCCGTAAACCATCAAGCGGGATGTATGATAATATTTATGTAAAACCGTCATTATAAAAGTTCTTTTGTTATCCAATTCAATTGCTCTACTTAAAGTATTCACTTTTAGCAAAAAATCAACAACATGAAGATGATTTCGAGTAACATCGTCTGTCATGCCATCGCCATTGTCATGTTATATGCGATGACAATGGCGTCGCTTTTCCACTCTGGAAAAGCACAAGTGTTGGACCCAAGGACAGGGAGATGCCTCGACAAATTAAGGTCTGCATGTGGAAAACGACCTTGTATCTAAGGTCGTTAGGGCGGAAGATGGGTCGCTTAGCTGGGTTCCTGGTGCGGCTAGGCAGAGCTATACGTGCAATACAATGAAAAGGCTGAATGAAGATTGTAGGTGTGTGAATCAAAAGAGCCTTCCGACTGGTACGATTCTTAACGAACAACAACTACTAAGTTTGGAGTTTTGGGTACACAGCAAATAAAAAGGAAGCAAATTTGTTCAACAGGTGCCCGACGGATGCGCAGGAGGCGATGAACACTTGCGCTCCCCTTGCCAAGGTCATACCTGGTATACTCTCACCTTGTTGTGAAAGTAAGAGGCAATTACATGCGAATGGGTGTACCTTTGCCTTGATTTTCATGAGCGATTCAAGCTTATTAGGTAATGATGTACGAGCATCCATCACGCGTTGGGATGCACCCGGTGGGCGTAATTGCAATCCTCCCCCATACTCTTTAGCTCCTTCCGTCAGAGAAGCAGATGAATCCTTCCTTGAAAAGTGCAGGGCCGATGCTAACACCACAGTGAATGCTATTTGTGCTGAGGAAAGTCGTCAGATTGCGAAAACACCACTTCCTAAAGTTACTCTCCCTAAGGCTTGTTGCCCTCCAGGTGCGGAGAAAAACACCCTCGACTGCGTACAGTGTAATTCACAGACCGTGAGTTGTTGCCAGCAGATGGCCGCCTTAGCAGATAAAAACAGAGCATCGAGTTGTCTGTGTGCAGCGGTTCAGGACAAAGTCACAAGTCCTACAACCACCACCTTCTTCCGGAATATTGCCCCAGAAGACTTGACCTCCATAACTCCGACTTGTCGCCATTTTCTCGTGTCGGGTAAGTTGCCAGATTGCTCTCTTCCTAATATTAACACCTTGAAAAGCGGTAACTTTAGATCCATCGGCAACGATTTTAAGTCTCGCTCCACCAAAGGACCTTTTCCCTAACTAACTAACTAACTAACACCATGTAACTTTGTTTTCACAAATTCTCATTTAAGACGATCTTAAGCTTAAAACGAGTCAAATATCATACCACTTGTTAAGACAAACCTATTGTGCAATTCGTATACCCCAATACGTGTAATGTGCATTTATTTTATTTTTTTCCCAACTAAAAGTAGGTTCATGTTACCTTTGGTTTGGATAAGAAAAAATAGGTAACAATTCCACTTAATATTACTTTCTATTTCCTTTTTTCTTTTAAGAAAACAGAGAGAGTAACAAGTACTCGCTCCACTTCTATAAGAAGTTCTGTAATGCTTTTGGGCACAAAAATTAAAAAATATAAAAAAACGTAATTTATTTTCGCAGTACGATTTTTACTCAACACAGTACTCTTTGTACAACTTTTTCCATTTGCATACCCTTGACAGAAAAACTCTAAACCTAATGTTCTCCCTGCCTTATTCTAATAAGATTCGAGTTACTCTAATATTTCCTTCTATAGCTGATAATTAGAACTTAAAACACGTGTTTGATTCGTGAATCGCAATTATCAATCAAATTGATGTTTCAAATACTTATTTATTCTTTTTTATTTTGGTTCTTCTATTTAGGATTTGTGAATTTTAGGGTGAGGGGCTGGTGGATTGAGTGGTAGTCATATGGCGGCGTAGGTAGAGGGTTGTTCAGGGGTACGCAAAATACAAGGATGGACACCACCGACGGTGGTGGCGTCAAAAGCGGCGGCTGGGTGGTTCACTCTTTGGGGTCAGTTTTATGGTGGGGATGGCGTGGTGTCAGTTGCAGTGGGAAGGTGTTGTGGGGTCGTCGATGGCCGCCGATGGTGGCTAATTGGAGCGTAGGTGGTCGGGGAGGAGGAAGTTGGTGAAGCACAACAGTAGTTAGTACTGCACATGTTTGTTCTTCATTTTTTTCATTTTTGTTTTTCCATTATTTCTATGCAGTACTACATTATGAATTTATGGCTTCAATGCTTGGTTTTTCTAAAGAAAATTTCATTATTCAATGCGTTCATTTTTTTTTGTACTAAAAATTAAATTCTCGATGCAGTACTCTTTCATGCGAAAAGAAACACCCTATTAAGGGAAAACAATGCATGAGAAACACCCTATTAAGGGAAAACAAGAAAGATAGGAGAACAAAGGAAAGGAAATAATTGGGGGAGAAATGAGAGGGGTAAAATTGTCAAAATTGTACTGTGATGAGTAAAATGTGTACTGCGAAAATAAATACCCTAAAAAAAACTGTTCTTTCATTACATTTTTTTGTGCATCCAAACTTGAAAATTCGTAAATTGATTTATACTAAAGTTTATCTAATTAACTTTATTTTTATAGTAAAAATGTAAATTTAATCACTCGAAAAAACAAACAGAAAGTTGAAAAAAAATATGTTAAAC
The DNA here is from genome assembly GCA_009801015.1 of Silene noctiflora. NCBI lineage: Eukaryota > Viridiplantae > Streptophyta > Magnoliopsida > Caryophyllales > Caryophyllaceae > Silene > Silene noctiflora. The sequence continues at coordinate 35,519 of VHZZ01006674.1, read as the reverse complement.
GATCATCGGTTAACTGTTAACCGAAAGCTAATAACCATTTAAAGCGACTAACCGAACTGTATATAACTGGTAGAAACGGTGCAGTTTAGGTTGGGAGTTTGACCGAACCAAACCGAACTGCGTTCGAACCGAATTGAATTAGTGGTTCGATGAAAATCAAACCGTGTTTAAACCACCTAAATGTGCTCCTATGCAATCATTTTACCTTTAATTAGTAGGGAGGGACATTTGACTCTTTAGTCCTGGCTCGCTGGTATTCAACAGAAGCATTCAAGGCGGCAACAAAAAATCACGAGTTTATTAACGCATGACCTGTGTTCAAACCCAAGTACATCCATATCGGCGTTATAGCTCTGTTTGCAGCCAAAAAACTAAAGCAACATTGATATTAAAATCAAGCTGCAATTACAAGATTGTATTCCGATTTTAAACGACGGATACATTTAAAATACGAAGTAAATATATAAACTCGCTGTAATTCAAAACCGGATAAAGCCGTCCTTGGTTAATAATGAGCTATAGTGTACAGCAGGAATTTATAGATAAGGCAGGTCTTGCCACAGGCCACAGCACCGCGAAGAAAAATACAGTATTTTCAAATTCATTCCTTCCCATAATCACATCACCAGAGCACATAATTAGCACAAACTACAACAATGCGAGGAAATTATGTTCTCACAATTCCCAATGTTCTTCCCAACTACATGATTTTGTTTACTTCTCTTTTCTTATTACCCTTTTTGAGAGGGAAAATGAGAGAGACAATCAGTTTTGGAAGTCTTTAAAAATAAATACAGTAGTGCCGAGACATCTTTGCCAATGGTTGCATTATTCAACCATCAATGGCCAAATCCAAGAGGGCTGTGGAGAGCACTTCCCAATCGATAAAAGACAAGACAAAGCAACAAAAACAAAGCCTTAATCCCAAAATGATTTGGGGTTGGTAATATAAATCATCGGTTGAAAACGATTATATGAGAAAGCCAAGAAGTAAAAGGGAGAAATTCTATAACAACTTCTATTTACACAAGGGTAGTTGGGCACAACAACTGAAAAAACCTAACTGCCCTCACGTCAGCTTTGACCAAGAAGTCCGGTCAAGTAAAAGAAGGCAAAGAGCACATCTATGAGATTAACAGGCTAAGGAGTATGGAGCTTACTTAAATGATCAAATACGTCATGTGACGTGTTCAGGTCCTGCTTGCTGGATCTATGCAACACATTTGGTACTTTTCTCTCTTCTCTGCTTGGTTTAGAGCGCAAGCCTTTTCTCTTCGCTGAAAAGCAGTGACGAACACGAATGCGATGATCAGTAACTTTAGTGCCACAATTTCCGTGAATCTTCACTACTACCATGACTTCTTTGTCCCTGGCATCTTCACACCAACTGTTCTGCGAAACACCATCAACATACTCCTCTAGGGTCTGAAAGTCCTCATGATGAACTGTGATCTCCACTGTATGATCTGGCTCGATCACACCCTTTGCTGGTGTTACCTGATCATGTGAAACTATACTTGAGAAAAAATTGAGCATTTACATCATAATCAATCAAGAAAACCTTTTAATCTATCAATTTTAATCTTGTAACCAAGCTAGGCCAAGGCAGCGAAAATACAACCCCCTTTACCCCACATTTTGCAGGAGCCCTTGAAGCACATAGGTAATGTTCTTTCTGTAATTAAGCCATAAATAGGTTTCCGTTCTGCCGAAGCCAAAGATCAACTATTCTTTGGTTCTCTATTACAACAGAATTTTCAAAAATGACGACCTAAACTTGTTGCGCTAATTTTTTTAGTGTAATATTAGTTATTTGATGCAATTTTCAATGCATCTTTCATTATATGTCATCCAGATTCAGCTTCTCAGCACAAAGATAACGCTGCGTACATTTAATGTAACGTCAAACAAGCCATTTTCTTTTCTGAATCCATATACACTAGACCTATCAAACAGGTAAAGCGGGTCGGGTCACTATGGGATGAAAGCAGATAGATACAATCTTCAATGAAAGCTAACAACATGTGATTAGAATAATGGTCTCATCCCAGTAAGTCTACCCTAAAAAGGCTTCCATCTCCATGTCTAAAATAGATGCTAGTAAGCTTTGAAATCTACTTTTACTAAATTGCTGGTCAAAATTAAAGTGATATTTTTTGCTTTCACACTCTGGTAGGATATTATTTCAAGAACAGTTAGATGGATTAAAGCAGAAAAAAAGAGATTATACCTTAAGCCAGTGAGGGAAGCCGAATGAACCCCTTGGACTGTGGTCAGAAGCTGATCCAGTCTCGTCGATGGCAGATTCACCAATACAAATAATTGTGAAGATTGCTTTACCAGCACGACTTTCGTTTGTAATGCGGAGAAGCGATGTACCGTCATCTTGAAGAATTATGTTATTTGTACTGACAATAGTCTCAGGGACTCTACCTAGTTCTTGCAGTAGGGACTGAATTTTCTGGTTAGTTTCAATAATTTCACAGTATTCTTGTCTCTTTACTGCTTCATCGACACGAGCAACCTCTATACTAAATATGCAGCGCACAGGCTTGTGATCGCTGTCAGTCACGTCCATGCAAGACTCGTACCTGGGAAAGAAAAAACTGTTAACAATGGAAAGTGTGAAGAAACCATTAATATAGTGACGCCATATTGCCAAGACTTGCATACAAATACAAATTTCCATGGGAGTTATAATGATTAGTGTATGAACGAAATGGGGAAAGATTTTTCACGTTACTTTCATAGTATGGAATTGTAAGAGTATTTAGGTTAAATAGTCATGAAATCTCTTGGAGTACAATTAACACTTGACGTTATGACATCCCTCAATATACGGTAACTAACTTACTCTGAAACTGAGGAGACAACAGGGCAATCAAGGCAGCACTCAGATACTGAAGAAGAAGAGCGGTTATCACGATATAAAACCCTGTCACACCAAGCAGGAATGCGCTTTTTTTCACCAGCATCATACCCTACGTCAAATAAATAACAAATTATTAACATTTGCAAAGCCCGATAATAGGGAGAGTGGGTTCACATTTTTACCCTGAGTTCTGTTCAGTATATATGCACAATATACATCTCCAGTTCTCCACTTTCCATCAATTTAAGTTCAGTTCAAGACATTCATGAGAGTTACTCTACATTTGAAGCTGCTCATATTCAAATACCAAGAATAGAGCGCTGAACCAAAAGGCTAATGTGAAAAACTTGAAGCAAACACAAATTGAATCTGTACCAATGTTTCAGTTCTAAAGTTATATACTACGGAGTACTACTAAAGCTACTGTAAGGGGAGTTTTAAAAATATGCAAAATTCCAGAAAACTCATAGATTAACTTCGAGAAACAATTAATTAAAAGGTATATTTGGGCTCAGAATGTCCAACAGTTCTTACCACTCTATCCTTTACAAACATGAGAAAGCAATCAACAATCACACAAAACTTAAGGGGGGTGTTTTGGTTCGCATAGGGAAAAGAAGTCAAGAATGGGATACAAGGGAAAGGCATAGAATAACCCTTGATACCTCTGTCTGTTTGGTCTGAAGTTTGAACCATGAAAGGGAATAAACTAACCACTATTAAATCACCTAAACCAACCCAACCCACCACTAAACCACCAACAAACAACCCAACACACCACTAAACCTCTCTGCTACGCACTGCGCTCACCAACCAGTCAACCACCACACCACACGGTGTTAGGTCATCGGAGGTGGTCGTCGACGTTAGACAGTGGTGGGAGGAAGCAGAGGAGGGTGATAAGGCAAGGGTTTCCCAACCCTTGGCTCGGGGCGGGGAGGGGGGAATGGAAATAGAGGGCTTTGGGCGTTTTCAAAACCTTAAGAGTGAGGGGAATAAAGGATATCATTATTTTGGTTTCCCTTTCCTTTTCCTATAAACACTAAACCAAACAGCCCCAAATTTTAATAAGGAGATTACCTGCTAAACCAGGCTGATATTTCTCAAACTTGTATGTGGGAGGAAATTTGATAATGGCTTCACGCATCCCTTGAAATACTCTCCCAGCCTCCATTTCTACTCGGAGCTGATCCCTCTCTCTGAGCCAATCGAAGCATCTTTGAGAAATAAAATCTCTGGCTTCATCATAAGATATACCATCAAGTCGATAATTGAAATCTCCCACAAAAATGACCAAATCAGCCTCAGATAACTCAGGGAATACTTCAGCAGAGCGAACTCCCCCCCACGGTAGCCGAGTGAAGGCCATTGAGCGGTACACGTGGTCAAAGTCAGCATTTCGGCGACTAACTGCTTCCAAGTGTGCAGCAAAATGACAGTTTACAAAGCACATTGTTCGGTCGAAGATTCTCATCCTCAAGCCAACTGCACCCTGAAACAAAAACCTAAAGCCAGATCAGACACAGAATAAAAGGATACGAAATTATTTAAGATCAAAACTAGTAAAGAACAAGTCTCTAAGAACCACATGTAATTAGACTAACAATTTCATACAAAGCCAATTTGCTGCAGCATTAAAAGAAATAGACAAGCAACTTGTTGATATAAGTAACATCAATTAATGGACACCCAGACGGTGATGTCCATGTACAAAAAGATATCATAGAGACGACGCCCATTTACACACAAAAAGACACAATGGGTAGTGACGCCCATAAACAAAAAGACAAAAGTGATGACCATAAACAAAATGAGAGATTAATAATCCCCCTTATACTAAAAGAATAAGAGTTTCTTAAAATTTTACCGCTTAAATGACTTGCTATAAATGTGTTTCATTATATCATATCTACAACTGGGGCAACTATTCTATGCAATAGATAACTTTATTCTGTTTAAAAAGAGTAATATTTTTTCAATTTGTATGAACATATTGAAACGATTTTTTGATTTTGTTACATAAAGAATGAAATTGTACTAATTATAGGTAAGATGTGATAGAAATACTCATTATTCTTATTTTTTGAAACTAAACATGATAGCCACAAGCATTTTTTTAGCAAATACGTTCTAATTAATTCTATTATGCTGTCTTTTGAAACAAACGTATTACAACTTGAGAGTATTCATAGATTGTTTTTGTTTATTTACTTCTAAAACGAAAAACTTACGAATAATATGTTTTCTTACCTTTTAACTTAATATTTATCTTTGTTCCATACTCGGGGAACATTTAAATTTTGCTTAATTTTTTAATTTTTTTAATTTAACATATACATAAATATATTTATTACTACAACACATGTCCTTCCGTTTTTCAGCTTTTCATAAACACTCATGTTCGAGCTACTCGGCTAACTCTGGTTTTTCGAAGAAGCCCTTGATTTGAAAATAAAGAAAATCAACACCCGATCTATGATGTAAAATATTTCATAATTAAATTTCAAATGGAGTTATTACAATGGTAAAATCGTTAAATTCTCTAATATCTCTATCTAAAAATCCGCGCATTCACGTGGGATCTATACTAGTTATGCTCTCAACCTATCATGGCCTCGTGGGTAATCTTATCTACAACATTAAGGAAGGTAACACAATTTCGATTGGGGTGAAGAATATGGCTCCAAAATCTAAAACAAAAACATACTTGCATCTGATTCTCAGAATTCATATGGCTTGCTTTTGGTAAAGAAACCAAAGAAAGTAGCAGTACAGTGTGGAATCCTTGCTTTTTTACACTTTAATTTCTAAATCGACACCCCTTGACGATCAGTTTTCCCTAGTCAGTATTGTTTATTTTTAAGAGCCTTCTAGTGAATATACAAGGAATTTAATAAAAAAGGACATAGTAAGAATCCAGATGAATGGGCCGTAAAAAAAATCCAATGGAGCCTTCTTTAGTCTTAAATCTTCAAATAGCCGTTTATTGTGGATTCTAAACGTAGATGCTACAGATTAGTAGTAGTCATCACCTGAGCAACATACATAAACAAATAGTAATGGTGCACCAATAATTGAAAGCTTACCTTATTACCAATGGCACGCCCAAATCCACATGGTACTGCAGCAGCATCAACATCCCCAACATGAGCATGAAGGTAATTTCTCACCCTGAAACATGAAAGAGATCGTCGAGAAAATTAAATTCATAAATTTTAGGAGCAGTTAGGTTAACGGAGGGGAAAGGAAAGGGATTAAAAAAAACAATGAAGGGGAAGGCCTTTGAGTAAGGTTTCATAAATCCAACCCCCTTATACCACCATTAGTAAGAGCCTTTTGAGGAGACGGCCGAATGTTGGTAGTGTTGTTAGAGCACCGTATACTTAACTATAAATATAGCACAAAACAAGTCTGTTTTTCATCTAAAACAACTATACTCACCAAACACCAATCAGCAAACCTGCCAGTTGTCTAGAACCAACACGCTGAAAAGTAGAACCTTCATCCAAAATATTCCCTATGGAATCAAGCCACCACTGTCCAACAGAACTACCCTCCAGTCCAACCTGCAGAAGGGATTGTACAAATATTTATCATTCCTGAAAGATTATGTCAATCAGATCAAGATAGAAGTGATGCCTGCAGAATTTGAGTGAGACAAAGAAAGTGCCAATAGAAAGTAATTAAAATCTGACATGGATCTTGATTGACATACTGGCAGTTTACAAGAACAAGATATGACAGATCCATTGCATTCACGAATAAAAAAATGCTGCTAGTCTCTACAGCATAAGACGTGCTCTCTGGGCTAAATACTGGCAGTGGAGAATTACGCATATAACTCACTGATATTGGTTGCACCAAATTGGGTGGAAGTGATATCAATGAGACCTAAAGAACTCGGCACAAAGAAAACTCACTGTTTCTTTGGCGGCAGACATTGCAAGAGCACCTGCACCCATTTCCAATTCTTGGAAACCAACAACTACAACATCAACATCAGAAGCAGCACAGCCTAACCAAGATATGAGAGAGTCCTCAGAAGCCCTTCCTTCAGCAACATTCCATGTACCGGCCAAAATCTTCAACTTCTCATGCTTTGTGTACAAAAACTCTTTGCCAATCAACTCAGAACGAATCACACTATCAATGGGTCCCGGAGATAATATGTTCCACCCTCTTATACCACCATGACTTGCTAAAGTAAATACGTAGCCAGACCCGACAGCCATTTTAATCACAGGACTACCGTGAGCAACCCAGCTTCCAAGGAGCTTTCCATGAAGATCAAGTACTTGCACGGTCCCACTAACATAACCCACCCAAATCCTGGAACCATAAGTAGCAAGACAGAGGACAGCATAGGAATGATACTGGAACTCGTGTACACGATTGCCATTTTCATCCCACTGAACAAGAAGCCCACTGGTAGACCCCGTCCAAATGGTTCCATCTACTGCCGCAACCACTGCTTCTGTTCTCCTATTATCCTCTCCCAGAGCACCCTTGACTGCTGCTCTACGGACTGCATCAGCAGCACCTAGAATGGCATTACGTGAGCGCTGCAGGAAACCGAAAGACGCTTGAGGTTTTTCCTTCTTTAAAGCAGCAATAAACCTCATCTTTATCTCATCTTCAGCTGTCAAGTCCTGCATCAAAGACATGTCCACCCCATTCTCCACCTGGCCATCAGTGTTGAAGACTTTCAGCAGCTCTCGAGTTCGGGCATCCCTGTTTGCGTATTGACAGACAAAATGAACATCCCATGCAATAAAATGACAATTTTACTAGTAATAGAATTAGCAAGAGAACCAAAGATGTCCTAGGCTAGTGGTTAAGGTTGAGGTACTGGGTAAAATTTATGGTTAACATCCCCACTCCCCTTGATTGTCATATTACTCCAAAAGAGAACCACGTGCATAATTCTGATCTTACTCACGGCATATATGATTCAGTATCATTTATTAGGTACTCTATATAATTTATTAGTTCTTCAGCAGTAATTACACCCCAGCATAATTTCTATAGTTATTTATGAGGCTACAGGAAGTGCAGTGAACAATCCTGGATGTAATTTTCATTATGAATCATCTCAAAACAGTCTCTCTATGTTGTAAACATAGGGGTAAGGCCTTATACATCCGCTCTTACCTCACAATGAACCGCATTGGCGGGAGCCTTATTACGTACCATATAGCTAATGTTGCTGGAAAAAGGAATGCAGTGCCTATACACAATTTTGGGTGATTACATACCATATAGCAAACGAAAAAAGTCCACAACTCCAGACCTTTCCTGCGGAATGATCTGACAGCAAATACTTCACATCTGACGTGAACATATAGCACACACCATTTATTGTGACTTGGCTCTTAAGATCAACATAAGACCTCTCAACTGTCAAAACAGCCATGTGTCTTTCCTCTGCCTTCAGGGGTAGTGCTTTCGCAATAGCTTCCCATGGCCAGATCTTAATGACACCATTTTCAGATCCAGACCAGAGATCACCTGAGGAAAATTAAACCTAAATTAGTACCCTAGCAAGTATTGTTGCTACAAATATGTACAGCAAGTCAACAACAAAGCCTTCATCCCAGAGTTCTGACATGAATTTATTGGTACTAATACTTTGAGTGAGGGGCGTCCTATATAATGTGGTGGAAATGGACACTTAGTATTTGTGTGCAATAACAAAATTGATGGTTCTAACACTACTACACTCATATGGTAGCCTAGCTCAAAAGCAACACCATGGAATAAAAAAAAGAGTTTTTTGTCAGAAACTACCTTACATTTATGGCCATTTGCGAACAACTACCTATTTTTTTTTTTTTTTTTTTTTTGCTTTCAACTACCTTACATTTCTATTTTTTGTTAACAACTACCAAAAATAAGTCTCGGGCAACTTAAATCGATTTTCCGGTGATGACCTGGCTTTCTCAGCTCCAAATTTTCATCTCTCACTCTTTTAACCCCTTTGCCTAAACCTACCTGATTTTCCTTCTGTAATTCAACCAACTCTTCCACCAATTCTTCAAACTTCTTCCCATCAAGCTCTCTTAGAATGTCTTCAAGCTCTTTGACTGTTTGTCGGAGTTCACTTTTCAAACTTCTATTTTCATTCAACAAATTATTAATTATAGTCCTTTGCCACTCAATCATCTCTCCATCAACCCACATAAAAAATCCGCAACCACGCATATTGGAATTGGGCTTGTAGAATTTGCAAGTAACATACTTTCTTCCCGGATTTTGGAATGTCCAAGAAGTCCTATTTGCACATGGAATCMCACATCTGCATTTCATGACCATGTTTGAGGATGAGGTAGACATTCGATTCCTTTTAAAAATTTTAGAAGTAGGAGAATAATAGAGGGCAGACTATAAAAGAGAATAAGTGAAGAGAGTGAGAAATGAGAGAAGTGAGGGGAGTGAGAGGTAAGAGGTAAGAACTAAGAAGTATAGATTAGGGAAATTGGAGGGGAAATGAAATGAGAGGAATGAAATTGGGGGGAAAATTGACTGGAAGAGTATTTTCATTTGAGATGGAAATTTGGAGCCTCACACGTGAGAAAGTGAGGTTTTCACCGGAAAATCGATTTAAGTCGCTGAGACTTATTTTTTGTAGTTGTTAACAAAAAATAGAAATGTAAGGTAGTTGAAAGCAAAAAAAAAAAAAGGTAGTTGTTCGCAAATGACCATAAATGTAAGGTAGTTTCTGACAAAAAACCCTAAAAAAAATCCCAGGACTGAATAATAACACCTTGTTTTTGTTTTTTTAAAGGACAAAAGGGATCGGGAGGTAATGAAACCAGTCAAGTGATTCCATTGTTTGGCATAGTTTGTACGAGTACTTCAAAATTTGTGTTTAGTTAATTCAATACTTTATACAAAGAATTGTTGAGCATAATGTGAAAAATCTTGGTTATCTGCATTGTTTATCTCCAATGAGTTTTTTTGTCAAAAACTACCTAATGTTTACCTCATTTTCATAAATACTTCCTAAAGTTTTTAATTTTGCGATAAACTACCTAATATTTTTTAACTTTTGTAGAACACTACTAAATTGAAATTTCCGATCAAATTAGACAAAATTCTAACTCGAAAACATTATTTTTGGCATATTATTACACACACTATTTACTATACTTAACCACCGCCAACTGTTTTGATTAGCTACTAACTTAGTTACTTCAATTTTTTTACTACAATTTTGACTAGATTGGCTTAGATTGTGGCTAAATTGGACGAAATGATGACTAATTAAATTGGCATTTTGATTTGTTTGTCGGAAATTTAGTTAATTTGGCAAAAACATTGTTGAATTTGCTCATTAATTTCAATTTGGTAGTGTTCGACAAAASATATAAAATATTAGGTAGTTTCTAGCAAAATTAAAAACTTTAGGTAGTATTAATGAAAATAGGGTAAATATTAGGTAGTTTTTGACAAAAAACTACCTAATATCTTATTCCAATTCGACCAACTTATATGGGAGGTAAACTGAACTTCTAGTTAACGATAATTTCTTATTCAAAAAATCCAACTCAATTTCATACTTAAAATTTAAGCCAAATGCAGGGAAGTAGTTTCTCCTTTCACTTCCTTTCATCACTTAGTCTGCACCAACCTAGCATCTCAACTGTCAGGCTCGTGCTATGAAATCAACTCTAACCACTCGTATACAGCAAGTTCAAAACACATTATCATCATCATCACAGAAGTGAAAACTTGAGTCAACCAATCAATAACAGAGTGAAAAGGATGAGTAACATCCTTCGCCAATAAACATTTCTGTTCACAGACAGCCGCAAATCCGTATTTATTGGTTTCCCATACCAATTCCCTAAGACATGCTTGAATGTTGTATTGTGTATACAGTAGCTTCTTCAACTACCAAGCCTATCACATAATTCTAGCGAAGACCCAAATAGCAACATTACCACACTTACCGTACATCTACCGTCTACATTCTCAGACAAAATTCCACTTCCCAAAAATCACTAACTTGCTACAACCCAAGACATGAGCTCCACATCACACTTCTCATTTTGCAGAGATCAAATTAATCAAATATACACAAAACCCAGCTCATCTCCGTAATTAGTTTTGTTTCTTATGTCTCATAATAAACCGCATCACCATATCTTCTCATCAACTAAAAGTACTACGTACTACTCAAAAACTACTACTCCGTATTATGGACTTCCTATATATGACTTACGCATACTCATGTTTGCAATGCTGCATTTCCTAGGAAAGTTATCGTTCCCAAATAATTGTCTCTCCAATTCTACAAACTAAACACTAGAGGTTCACCTGCCTACATCACATAATAACTTTCCAAGATCAAAACTTTACACACTAAAGTGCTCTTCTTTGGAAGAAACTATCACAAAACTGAACTGAAGTGAACATAACTATAACATCAGCTTTCCCCCAATCTTTCCAAGATCAACTAGAACTAGGAATCGCAAGATGATATTCAAGAAACAGAATCTACAAAAACTAATACAAATACAAAATGATATAGTAATATCAAGTTATCAACTAATATGCGAAACATGTACACCCGGTATAACTAAGAATTTTTCGAGGTACAAAACCTTAACCACTTACCATAAGAAGTGACAACCAATGAAAAAACCGTCCCACGATGTGCCTGCCATGACAAACACTCCCGAAACCCATCCCCCTCCATCTTCCCACTCTCCATCCTCCAACACCTAATCTTCCCATCCCTATGCCCACTCCACACAACTCCGATCCCCTCATCCGCCACCATACACACAACCTCTTCCCCAACCTCCCACGACTCCCTAAACTCCGCCGTCATCTCATCCCCCAATCTCCCCTCACCACAACCACCACCCCCTCCTGCTGTCGTCAGCACATCCCTCAATTCCCAAACCCTAACCCTATCCTCTCCCCCCGCCCACAACTTTTCCGCCGTACACATCAGCGTCTTTAACCCTCGCCCAATCTCCAACTCCCGCAGCGGTCTAGGCCGAACCTCAACGCACGGCGGACGGTCTGGTCGTACCGGATACCGGACTGGTGGTCTGAACATCCCGTCGAATTCTCTAGCGCCGGTGAACTCCGGAAGCGCCACAGCGGAGTTTACGGTGTTTATTGCGGCGGCTGAATCGGAAATGGAAGTTGAGGTAGACAGTTTACGATCGAGGAATTGAATCATGTAATCGAGTTTTTTACCAGCGGTTTTGACGGAAGCGTCGGAAGTGGAGCACGACGGAGAGAAATCATCGGCGTCGGAAGATGAGGAGGAATCGAATCGATCGAAGATTCTAGGAGTACGAGAAGAGATGGATGTGGAGTTATCGAAGGAAGGTGAGAGTAAATCCATGGCGTCGTCCATGGCGGAAGAAAGGGAAAGTGGTAGTTATAGAGAGAGAAAATGGAGGGAGAGTGTATAGTTAGTTGGACGGCAATGAGGGGACAGCTATGGATTGGGGGAAGTGTTGGTGGGGTCCTCCCAAGTATTATTTTAGCCCAAATAATCGTTCCAAAGTAGGCTTGTCAATAGTCACCCGATTTCGACGTTTTCGAAATTTTAGTTTTTCGAATATCGGTTGGTTGTCATGGAGAATTAATGTAAGAGCTATTTGCTACTCAACAATTAAGAATATGTTTGGTCTTACTTCTAAAAAATGAGTTTTTGTTTTTCAAGCTTAATTTTTTAAAAGTGTTTTTCAAAAACAGAAGTATCAAATTGTTGCTTCTGTTTTTATGAGCAAAAATATGGATTTTTAGTTTTTGAGAAATTTTGTTTTAAATTTTAGAAAATGGTGTGTTTGACCAAAAAATATTTTTAAGTTTAAAAACACTTTTACATGCTAGGTCAAACACATACTAATATTAGTAGAAATAGATTGGTCAAGCAGATTATAATGACGGATTGAATTGACATGTTTGATTAATATATTTCAATTAGTAGATTTAGTAGAAGTGTTTTATAATTAGAGGATTTATGTTAATAGATTGTTATATCTATGGTCCTGTTTGGTAATCAATTGTTTCAATATGCCATTTACCAAACACTACAACTAATAAATTGATGAGTCAAACATGCTAAAAGCCTTGAATAGGCTGGAAATTCACCAATCCGCCTCCGTAATCTTGTATACATCAGTTGTAAACAAAGATTATTGTAAAGCTGTTAGTTACTTTACTTAATTACTCCTACCTCCACTGACTACCATGTGGCTAATAAAGACATTACGTTACTTTATTAATGATTTTACAATATTTTATCGTACATCTGATTTACAAGAGACTTGCTCATTTAGAAAATAGATAATTTGAAGAAAAATAAGTTCGTTACATTTGGATCCCGTATTTAGGAGTTTTTGTATGTCAACAGTTTTTTTTAAGCACAAACTTTGAGTGACTATATAGTTCAAAATCAACAAATTCTTTTCAAATCATAGTTCTTGAAAAAATAACCAATTTGAAAAAAAAAATCTCATTTCCTGAACTAGTAAACATTATGCCCATTTAAAATTTTGTGGTTTAAAAATAGGTCATAAAGTGTGAAAAATCCGGAATAACACATGAATTATCCGTTATATATCTGATATGTCATGGATGTTAAATACTACTCCCTCCTATCCCCTATTTTCTTCTCCTTTGAAGTGGGTACAAGGATTAAGGGAGAGAGTATTATATTGATAAAGGAAAATGTGAGGTTGGGAGATTGTAGAGGGGTAGTAGTAATTAGGGATAAAATAAGAGTAAAGAGTTGGTTGGGTTTGGTAATAGGAGGGAGGGATGAATAAAATAAGAGTAAAATTGTTGGGTGAAGTTTGGTGATAGGAGAGAGGGATGAATAAAATAAGAGTAAAAGTTTTCAAAATTAGAAAGGAAAGAAAACCTGAATAATCCGTTTAAGGAAATAGGGAAAATGGTGAATATGAGGGAGTATTAGAATTCGAGAAGGGGAAAAGCATAAAGGATATTGTTTGTTATTATTTCATTTGTGTCTTCACTATTACAATCGTATCGTATTTATAGTACTTGTATGACATAATCATAAGATCTTCTAATATAGAAAACCATAATAATATAACTTATTTTATTCTGATTACGGTATATTACGATACCATAATCTTCTCTAATAAATAGATTTTTGGTGTAAACCATCCGGTTTAATCCGGATTCAAGTCGGGTAGGACCACTAGGGCGGTAAAGCTCTCCCTCATGAGTTTCAACACTGCTGCGTTCTCAGGGCTCGAACACGAAACCTCTGGTTAAGCTAGAACAACCCCTTATCAGTTGATCTAAGTGCTCATGGGTATCTTCTCTAATAAATAGATAAGCATGTGGAAAGGTTATACAGAAGCGTACGAGTGTAACAATAGTTGTCCAAAGTTGATTTTCACGTTAAATGTTGTTAGTGAAATTATGAAATTGGCTTTTAAGGGCATGCATTAGACTCCGCATGTGACACCTACCTTAAGTTTGATGGGGTTAATCATTTTCCTAATGAAAACATAATAATGGTCAATTATAAGGGAGTGCCCTTTTAAATTGGGAATGAACTTGCTTCTATCTATGGCTTTACCCAACCTCTACGCAACTGCTCCTGAGTCATAGGGTTCCTAACATTAGTGCCACCTTATGATATTATTAGGTATTGTATTGTCAAGAGTCATGAGATAATTGAGATCCAATAAGTTATTATATATTAGGATTTATTTTTCTAATTTATGACTTGGAATGATGTTAATGTTTTCCAAATTTAAGTGAAATATAGGAAATACTATGGAAATATTTGATTTTTTTTTTAAATTGTAAAATAAGATCATTTTAAATCATTTTGAATTAACTGGAGCAGTATTATACGTGAATTATTATTTACCATGATCATATAACTAAATTGACTTTTTGTGTATCATTCAATTCAAGATAAACCGACCTTATCTGTATGTTGGGTCAATCTATAGGGATCTAATCGATATAACGATTTCTTTTGCAATACGGTCTCACATGATCACACCTATGTACAGGGACGAAGCTAGGATGTAATTGTGGGTGAGGCCGAATTTCATTTCCGACTTTGAGAATTTCGCAAGTAAATTAGCCTTAAATATACTGAAAAATATAATTTTATAACCTTGTTTTATACATACTTTTATTATTGGTTGCAATAAACCTTTCGCAAAGATATATTTTCAATCATCCTACTAATGAAACAAGGTTAAAGATTAAAGTGTTGTTTTTAAGTTTTTTTTGGTGATAAGAGAAAAAAATCATTATGAAATGGGGGCGAATACAAATTATGAAATCAAGCATAAAATAATTCAAAGTATATATTGTATGTGTAAAAAAATATAGTAAAATATTGTTCTAAGGGGAATATAGTAAGATGGGTTGAAACACAAGTAAAAAATGACGCTTTGAGGAGTTGAACCTGGTGCACTTAGTAGTTGTTCAGTCAATAAAAACTGATAGGCCACTTACTAATTCAGATTGCAGTGGTATGAGTTAAGAAAACCACCCGGGTACTGAACGAATAAAGCAAATAAATTGAAAGGAATTGAGAAAATTTGAGGAAGAAGATTATATTTCATTTCATGCCATAAACTTCCTTACAACCAGTTATTTATAGGACTAGTGCCTTCATTAAATACAACACTTGCTCAAGGTGCTCAACATGCTCCTTCCACCCAGGACTATATGTAAGGATATCATCAAAGAAAACTAGCACAAATTTTCTAAGGTATGGCTGGAATACCCTATTCATTAGTGACTGAAAG
>VHZZ01006672.1:26991-40266 GCA_009801015.1 Silene noctiflora | reverse complement strand
AATATTTAGGAGTTCTCATGTGATCCCAACTCTCTCTCTCTCTATATATATATATATATATATATTGATTTGCAAAAAAGAACAATTATTTTTTTTGTGTAAAACTTAATAATTTGGTATAAAATCTTTAAAGATCAAAATAATACAAAGTACAAACACGTCTCCTATGCATCGAAAGAAAATTAAAATAATTTTGTAGATTAACAAAGGCCATAAACCAGTCTAAATACAATCTCAATGATATTCCCCACCTCTTCGCACAACCACAGGCCAGATACATAACACAATTATTATACAGACATGCATGACATATTCTATCACGAATAATTATTACTGCAATTGCCAGATATACCCTCCTCTTAAAACTCCCACCCATATATAACCCCACGGCATTTGTCTCTCACCCTACAATTACTTTACCAACAAACTAAACATACAAAAAAAAGGCGGGAGGGGCAAAACAGTAAAATCACCCACTACAACAAAAAATGACACTTGACGCCGGAGCTCCATTACTTCCAACGAGAACAATCAAAGACAAAAACAAGGAACCATCGGTCCGAGGAGCGGTATTCAACGTTTCTACGTCGATAATGGGAGCCGGGATCATGTCCATCCCGGCGACAATTAAGGTTCTTGGGGTCATACCGGCATTCATTTTGATCGTGGTTGTGGCGATATTGGCAGAGATGTCAGTGGAGTTTTTGCTCCGGTTTACATACTCGGGAGAGTCGAGGGTGTCCGGTGAGACAATGACGTATGCCGGGCTGATGGGGGAGTCATTTGGGAAGGTGGGGTCACTTTGTGTGGAGGTCTCTGTTATTATCACCAATTGGGGTTGCTTGGTCGTCTACTTAATTATTCTTGGTAAGCAAGCTTTCATGTTTAACACTATTTCTGGATTGTATTACCTAATCAAATCTAATATTTTATTTTCTTTGACTTACTCTTAATTACTCCCAATTTTTTTAAAATATCACGTTTTGTTTTAATTATTTAATTCTAATCGTGATTTGTGACTTGATAATTAAATCTTTTCCCGAATACTATAATTATTTAGGACACATATGAATTATCCATCCTAGAGTATACGATCAATCTTGAGATTCCAACCATCAGCTTACCCTTTTAGTTGAGACGATTTCGTGACATGGTATCAGAGTTATGTGAAGTTGCATCAACACTTCTAGCCCAACGAGCATTAGTGTGAGGAGACATGTTGGAGTATAAAATCGATCTTGATTGTGACTCCCCCTATCAGTTTAAGACTATGTTCTTGCGGTAGAGTTATTTAAATCAATCAAATTCAATTCAGTTTAACTAGCTCACCAATTCACTTTGCTTAGGATAAGTTAAGCTAATTTACAAATAAATTTAATTAAATTAAGTTAAGTTAAATTAATTCAAATTTAGTTAATTTAAGTTTATCAAACTCAGATAATTAAGCTTAATTAAGTTCAAGTTAATTTTAATCAAGTTTAATTAATTTTAATTTAAGTTTAGTTCATTTAAGTTGAGCTAATTTCAGTTTATATAAATTAATTCAATGTATGTTTTAGTTAATTAAAGATTAATTAAGCTAAGAAAACTCAACTTTACTCGATTAAGCTCAGTTCAATATTGTTTAGGTTTATTCAATTTAGTTCACTCCATATAATTCCGATCGGAAAGAGCGGGGTTATACTTCAGCTTAGACAAGGCAAGTAGGGTTGAACATTTTGAATTGGTTAATTTCTTTTATTAACTGACTTGTGAAAAGCAAAAATACTTTTGTTAGGCGACTTTATGTGTAAAATCGTCATTCATTTTACTTGGTTACGTTTTTTTTCTTAAAAATTATAACTAATGATATGGTTGATGAGAAAGCGTTAATTTTGGTGCAGGGGATGTACTGTCAGGGAGTGAGCATGGAGAATCAATTCATTTAGGGGTGTTACGCGAATGGTTTGGGCTTCAGTGGTGGACAACTCGGCCTTACGCCCTTCTCTTCATCGTTGTCTTCATCCTTCTTCCCCTTGTCCTTGTTCGTCATGTTTGTAAGCTCATCTTTCTTCCTACATTACTCTTCTAAACACATTTGTGTCTCTTTGATCACATTATAGTTCAACCACGTTGCCCATGCTATCAATAACTGTGGTTAGGGTACACTACATATAATTGACTTTTACAACAAATATTACCTCGTGTCATTCAGTTTAGTTGGTAAACACAATGGACGTATTGCCCATCTTGTAAGCTTCTCATTAGCATAAAATGTCTCGTTTTGATTTCATGTATACCAAAATACAAACATCGTGGCCAAATTATGGACGGTACTGAGGCGTCAGCTTAACTTAATTAAGTCACTAAAATGTGGTACTTCATACTGAGTAAGGATTTAGGTTGAAACCTGACTGCTCTTACGGCTTCCTTTATACTCGTATGTATTACAAAAAAGAGTAAAAAAAAAACCATAAAGTAAAGATGAGTCATTGAGATTTGTTTTATGAAACCTCAATTTTAATAAATTACAGCATTTTACGTAGTGGCTAATAATTACTGCTTCTTTGTTGCATTAAATTGGGGAAGCAGATTCCTTGAAGATCTCCTCAGCTGTATCAGTGTTCCTAGCAGTGGTGTTTGTAGGCATCAGCAGTGTGATGGCGACATTGGCGGTGTTTCAGGGCAAAGCAGAGAGGCCTAGACTCTTTCCTGACTTGACCGGTCAAGTGTCTTTCTTCAACCTCTTCACTGCAGTCCCAGTTATAGTCACAGCATTCACATTTCACTTCAATGGTGAGTAAACCTATGATAAAGATGTCTTACTCCTACATTAAGTCACGTTACGACTTGAAAGATAAACGCTACGCCCCAACTTATTGTAGGACTACCTTAACAAAAACTTTGCAGTCTTAATGGTAAGTTATTGCCCAACATACCATAACTTACTCGAGGATAATCTTACCTAAAACGCCACCGTCTCTGACGGAATCATCTGAATTAATTTGAATAAATGTTTGCAGTTCACCCAATAAGTTCAGAACTAGGAAAACCCTCAAAAATGCTGCATGCAACAAGAATCTCCTTGGTACTATGTGCTGTCATCTACTTCACTGTCGGCTTCTCCGGGTATCTTCTCTTCGGAGACTCCCTCGCGTCCGACATCCTCGTAAATTTCGACCGATCCTCAGACAGTCCTCTACTCAATGACGTGGTCCGATTGAGTTACGCTTTGCACCTGATACTTGTCTACCCTTTGCTCAATTTCCCACTTAGAGTGAATGTAGATGAACTGCTTTTCCCTCATAAGCCAGAGTTGGCTACCGACAAATTCAGATTTGTGTCCCTCACTTTGATTCTACTTAGCTTGAGCTACGTAGCTTCGATTGCTATCCCAGATGTATGGATCTTCTTTCAATATTGTGGGTCGACTACTGTGGTCTTGCTCGCCTTCATTTTCCCAGCGGCCATCGTTTTGAGGTAATCTTTTGTGTTACCTAGGCTTGTGCCTACCTTACGGCACTTCTAATAACGGTGTCAGAAAATGCAATTTTTTAGAAAATCTTGCTAGAGCGGCCGACAATTTTCATAAATTCCTGATAATTTTTAATACAGATTTAGCAAATTTAAATTTTCTTGTGGAGCCAGACTCCTGCTTGCCCCTCTTCCCTCCAACAGCTACTCACATCTTAATGTCGTGTTTGAATCGTTATGCAGAGATTTCCGTGGTTTATCGACAACAAGGGATAAACTTATTGCTGTGGTTATGGTGATTTTAGCTATGGCGACGAGCACATTTGCGATTGCAACCAATATCTTCAAGAAAAGCGCGTCCTAGAGCTTATTATCCGGGTTAGATCAGTAGGTAAATTGTGTGTATACTCATTTATTATTTTATAATTTGTTGTTAATTGTCATGTGGATTAGTGGACAGAAGAGTTGGAGCACTCAAAGTTGGAGTGATTATGGTAGACTTGTCAATTTCTAAAAATGTCATGTAAGAGACCGCAAATTGTACAAAACACATCCATTCTGAATTATTGATATACAGGCGAAACATGCATGTACTTTGCTAATTGCCAAGGAAGAGAATTCTTTATGAAGTCCTGATATGAAATCAAGATTAGATCATATATATATAAGCAAATGTCATCAATAATACGTTATGAATACTTCGTATGTGATACTCGTATTCAATACCTCCAGATTAAATCGGGGGGTGGCGCATTATGAAACGGGGTTTTCGTTCTTCAATAAACTATATATGGGGTTGCTGTGGACAACAGAAATGATTGTGAATGTAACATTTGCAATTGCATACAACAAGACATGAGAATCAAATGGGAAAGTAGGGCCTTATGTTTCTTTCCAAAGCAACTTGATTCTTGCACTAAGTCTGTATACTACAGTTAATTCTTGTAGACTTGCGTTGAAAGACTGCACAAGTTACAGTACAGCATATAATTTGTTAACAATTGAGCATTCTCTGAAGCTTAATGCTGAATTTAAGTTGTAGGCAAAGAGGAGAAGTTCACCAGGAAATGATATTTACTTGACGTAGAATGTACAGCTAATCCAGGATTAGTTGGAAAAACGATGAGCCTGATGTAAGGAAAATACTGCTAAAATCAATGATGACTTGATACATGAAGACTGTGTATTTGTGTAGCAAATTAGTGATGAGGGCGAGAGCTTAAAATTCATCCCGACAAATTACTCCAAATGGCGATGCCACTGGTTCCCAATGCCGTGAGTATAAGGATGACACCAACGACCTTCTCCCATTTTGTGGAAATTCCATGTATATCCCTGTCCATATTTCAAATGAAACACAAATCCCATGAATATTTCCAACTTACATGTCGGGTAAAAGAGACAAATTAACCAATCTCCACAGAAAAAGGCAGCGAGTCTTGTAAAAGACTGTCTCACACAAACCCGTTCATTCATTCATATATATTTGAATATTTAATAGTTCTCATTTAGTTTGATAGTTCTCATTTAGTTGCATGGGTAATTAGGTTGGTATTAGAGTATAACAGTCTCATGAATAATCTTCGTGGAAAATAGAATACAGTACCTTAGAATGATACAAGATGGAAAAATGAGTATGAGGCAAACCACAGTTGTTGATCCCAATATTTGAAAGCAATACCATATGCTTGGAACCGCAATTGCAATCACATAGGCAAGGGCAAGTAATATAGATGTGAGACAAATGAATCTCGTGTCATCATTAGCTAAATCCGTCTTCCTAGGAAAGAAGAGTTCGTCCACATTGGCTCTTAGGGCATAATTTAGAAGAGGAAACACCAATACGAGGTGAAATGCGTAGCTTAACCGAACAACAGCATTGATTACCAGACCAGAAACACTCTGTGTACTCTGATCGAAGTTCACCAGCATGTCTGCGTTGATAGAGTCTCCAAATAATAGATAACCAGAGAAGCCAATAGAGAAATAGAAAACAGCACAAACGATTAGTGATATCCGGATTGCCAATTTCATATCAGCAGGCTCTCCAAGCTCTGCCCTTATTGGATGAACTGCAAAATTTACAAAATTGATGGACAAGAGTTCTGGATTATGATGGAATAAAGTAAAATGGTTTAATAATTTTATGTAGTTCTAGCAGTTAACTGCAACTGCTGCAATACTCAGTGTCATTTTGAATATGGGTCATCCGGAAACAGCCAATTTCTGCTGTTAACATAGGGGTAAGGTTGTGTACATCAGTACATGTTACCCGTCCCCCTTCCCCTCCTTACCCCCACCATATGTGGGCGCCCTTAGAACACGGGTAATGTTTTAATGTTGATAGACGTGTAAAAGCTTTGTTGACTACGAATTAATTGTTCATTACATAACCCTAGTTTTAAAATAGCCTGAATATAAAAGTATTCGCTATTCAGCAATAGCACTTACCATTGAGTTGGTACCCAAAAGCTGTCATAAAAACAGGAATGGTGGTAAAAAGACTGAAAAAGGTCCCTTGACTGGAAAAATCTGGTATGAGCCTCAAACTCTGAGCTTTTCCTTGCAACATTGCTATTATTGCCATTACCAAGGATATTACGACAAACACCAAGGCGAGGAGAATGGCTACTAGTGAACTGTGCCTCAACGAATCTGGATCAACAATAAAAGATGGTAAGTCCTTGAAGTAGAAAATAAAACACCCTACATACAACACCTTGATCCTGCTGCAGGATTAATGTGAATTCATGGTACTCACCAACACGGCGTAGCAAAACTAAGGGAAGGAGAACAACAATAGCCACAATAGAAAGTGAAAATTCGCGAGTAGTCCACCAATAATACCCAAACCATTCTTGTAGTATTCCGGAGTGTACTGTGCCTCCAGAACTACTTCCCGTGAGGACATCCCCTGGAACCGAAAGGTAAACAAAATGTTTAAAACAAGTATATGCAGAAACAGATACCTACTTGGTACTCCAAAATAATTAACTTGATCTGACAAATTGGTAGCAAGTATAGAGTGGTTTTAGAAATTCATATTCTGTTTCAAATAATCACTAATAAAAGACTCGGTGAAAATAATTAACTGCCATGTTAATTAGCTAACCTAACAAATCGATTCAAGAGAGGAGGTCATACAAGAAAATATTATAGAACATTCAGAATTTCTACTTAAAATCTTTAACTACTGAACGAAATGCTACGACGCCCATGATCCTATGAAATCCTCAAGAAATATCAGTCCAATTGATGTTCGAATCTGTTGGTATGATCAAATCATTTTACACTGCCAAACTAACTGTTCAAATAGTGACTATCAAGTTCAACATTAAATTAAAACAAAAAGTTTTTTCCTCTCCAAATAAACTCTAGATTTAACGAGGATGTCAATAAATATAACTTACAAGACTGTCATTACTGTTCTTGTGGTTGATAATTTAGCATTTTAACCCAAGAAATCAAAAACTTTCTTTTAACAAGTTCCTTGGCTTTATTTTGCAACGGATGGTGGATAGTTTGGGTTAGCAGCTTGCTAAAAAGATATACTAATTTTCTTATAATTGGAGAACCAGGTAGTTAGGTACCCTATAGATTCTTGGAAATATGTGAGCTTCCTGATTTTGAGGCTGACTTGCAAATAACAGGAAATACTTTAAGCCTAAGTTCACCCTCCCATGTCCCAACAATAAAGCTAACATTATACCAGTGCCTTAGGGTGTGTTTGGATTGAGGGATTTTGAGGGAAAAGAAAGGGAGGGAGAGTAGGGGATTTAAAATCCCTTGTTTGGATAGCAAAGGAGGGTGGAGGGAAATGGAGGGGGAGAGATTTGGAGGGATCCAATTTCCCTCCTCCAAACCTAATCAAAATCTCTCCACAATAGGCAAGATTTGGAGGGAAATTGTATCCAAACACCCACACTCCATTCCCCCTCCCCTTCCCTTCTCTCCCTTTCCCTTCCCTCCTTCCCCCTCCCCTTCCTTTCCCTCCATTTTTGCTATCCACACATACCCTTTAAAGATGTTTACTGCCCAATATGGAAAAAAAGAAAAACAAACCCAAAACCTGGATTGAGGGATTTGGAGGGAAAGGGAGGAGAGGGAATTGGAAGGATGAGAAATCCATTGTTTGGATAACAAAATGAAGGTAGAGGGATTTGGAGGGAAAGGAAAAATGGATCCCTCCATTTCCTTCCTACAAGGCAAATTATTTCCCCACCAATATAGGCAAGATTTGGAGGGAAAATCACCTCCTCCATTCTCCCTCCCTTTCCTTTCCCTCCCTTTCTCTATTTTTTTGCTATCCAAACACACCCTAAGAGTAGGTCGTCCAAGGAGCTCTCAGTGTATTTCTTCTTAAGAAAAGAAAACAAACTTTATCATCATGCACTACTAATTTTGTGCTGTAGCGCCCCAAGAATTCATTTAGTCTTATATACTAAATCATTACTCCATGTTACGAATAATTTCTTGTTTCTTCCAGATGAGTTTCATTTTCGATATGCGAGTTGTGCTAAATTTTGTCTGTTGAAAAATCAATTTTGGTGGTCCTTACTCAAAGAAAGTTTGGTCTCTGTTCAGATTTTTCAAATTTGTGTTTCGTTAACTTTGATATCCTTGGAGATGTCATATGGCGTGATAATGAGAAATTAATCATTACCGAGAACAACAGTTAGTTGAAGTGATAAGAACCCTCCTACTCCAACCTTAAAATTAGGGGTTCGATTCTCGCATGCGACACAAGTTCGCTCATTTGAAGCAAAATAAATAAATAAATAAATAAATAAATAAATAAGCCTAGTACAAGGAAATGTGACAAAATCAATAGCCATTTAGGCAAGTGATCCCATCCAATCCAATCCAATCACCAGAAATACTTGCAGATGTAAATGTCCTAATAATAAAACAAGAAAATCCAAGTAGACACAATTAGGTGTAATTTGCATAATCTTTGATTCTTTGTTGCCAGACTGGCACTTCCTAATCCTGCATTCATCCACAGCTGTTTCTTTCTAACTAGTAATTCTTGCGAATTTTCAAAAAACCATCAACATCATTCACCCCTAATCTTGTTATTTCCTGGCGTACCCGTGTGACACTGGACACTCAGACATGTGTGATATGTATGACAGTTGATCATAAAATGAGTCGGGTCCGACACATGGAGACGTAACATTCATTAATTGATAGAAAGACAAAGAATGGAGAATTTAAAATAGAGAAAGACATGCATACCAATGATGATAAGATAAATGACAAGGCAGCCAAAACTGGTGAGAATAACACAAAGCTGAAGAGCAAGAGAACCAAATTTGCCAAAAGATTCACCCATTAAACCAGCATAAGTAGTAGATTTACCAGAATGAGTAAATCTTAACATGAACTCTCCAGTAATATCACCCATAAGTGCAACAACCAAAATGACAGCAAGGGCTGGAATAACACCCAATACTTTAAAAGTAGCAGGAATTGACATGATCCCAGCTCCTATCATGGTTGTTGATATATTGAAAACTGCACTTGATAATGATGCTCCTTTTTCAGATGATGATCCATTTCTTGATTCAAGTAGTGGAATTCTTCCTGTTTCTGGGTCCATTTCATCTTCTTTCATCTTTTTTTTCCTTCCTCTACAGAATTACACAAATGATTTAAGGAACAAATAAATATATGGAATTTGGATGGAAAATTATGGAATATGAATGGAAAATGATAGAAATAAAACAGAGAGGAGGTAGGAAATGTGTAATTGGTAAGGGTGTATATATAATGTCAAATCAACTACTGGCACAGATCACAGCACCAACCAGTCAGGCAGTCACCAGGTCTAAGATGATTTTCGGTCATATAAAGCGGCACCTCTTCTTTTTATCTTTTTCTTTTTTTAGTATTATTTTGTTTATTATATATTAATATGTTTTTGTACCTTCGAGGGATCTAGGCGGTTGGTTTTTGTTCCAATGTTTTGACACATAAATTATTTGGTGCACCAGTTGGTTGAACTTATTTTGTGATTGGTTAACCAACAAATTTTTCGGTCACCTTAAAAAGACCTCTCACACGTTACAAGTTAGTTAGTATAGAAACTCCTCTTAAGTCCTAACTAACTGTCCCGTGTTCGATATCGTATCCTAATTGTTT
The DNA here is from genome assembly GCA_009801015.1 of Silene noctiflora. Classification (NCBI taxonomy): domain Eukaryota; kingdom Viridiplantae; phylum Streptophyta; class Magnoliopsida; order Caryophyllales; family Caryophyllaceae; genus Silene; species Silene noctiflora. The sequence continues at coordinate 30,669 of VHZZ01006672.1, read as the reverse complement.
CTTTTTGTACATAAGAGGGGCGAAACCCCGAAACTAATTGGCTACATTCGCCCTGAAACTAATTGGCTACAATACGTTATAAAGAAACCCCTAGGACATCTTCCCTAAGGATAGAACACAAGGCAAGAGGTGGATTAGTTAAAATGGTAGAAGAGGGACTCGAGTCAACGCCTTGATTCGCCAGCCAATCCACCGCGCGATTAGCTTCTCTATAAGAACGATCAACCTGAACTGACCACCCATCGAGCTTGATTAATTCCTTGCAGCGCTGAACTAAGGGCCGAATTTTGTTGCTTAAAAGCTGCTCTCCTCAGAAGAAATTCACACATGTTTTATTATCCATATGAACCCATAGTTTAGTAATATGTAGGGAACGAGCATGTTCGAGACCTGCTAATAGAGCACGCATTTCCACTCTCATAGAGTTACATATACCACAGGAGAACATATAAGCCGAAACAAAATTATCGAAGTTGTCACGTATGATCCCACCGCACCCAGCAGGCCCCGGGTTCCCTTTTGATGCCTCATCGGTATTTAGGAGAAACCACTCAAACGGTGGTGGATGTCATCTAACATAACTAGCTTAGAACCCGTGCAAAAATGCACGGGCATATATAAATAATACATATAATTAAGTTTAATTTTTTATAGTTAATTATTGTATTTTTGAGTGTATAACATATAACGTAAATGGTTTATAATTTACATGGAAAATATGTACTCTAGAATCAACCTANACGTAAATGGTTTATAATTTACATGGAAAATATGTACTCTAGAATCAACCTAAATGAATTATAAAAGATAAATAGAAAAGAATAATTATTATAATAATATTATGAATTCAATCATTAAAGAATCAGTGGTGGATATAGGGGGTTAGCAGGGGCGCTCGTCCTCGTTGGCGGTCAGAAATTTTTAAGTTTGTAGTTAAAATTCTCTAACTTTTTTCGATTTTCCTTTATACCATTACCCGTTCGTCCCCGTTGAAAATTTTAGTCCTCACGGAGGTCAATTTCTGACTCTGCTACCATTAAGATTAAATGATTCTTTAATCTCGAATCTCTAATTACTACCATAACTGATTGTACTTTTTTGCTTAGAATACGCTATTTCAATTTTTGAAAGCTCTTAAATAGGCCCTAGCAATTTTGTGCCCTTACCCGTCATTTTTCTGCGGGCCGAGCAACCCGTGGGCTAGCGAGATTTCATGTTCTTACAAAAAAAAAATTACAAATATGTATTTAAACTAATTCTGCACTAATATAGGAATAGTAATCAACACAATTAATTTTAGATTACTAAATARTTGCAATGATTTACATCATTATCGTTTGAACATATATTTAACATCGACGTTTTGTTAGATAAAATTTATTTATATTTCTTTTATATTTAACCTTTATAGTTTATATATTATGTTTTAGGTTCTGTTCTTTTGGACTTAATTTCAGTTCTTATAAAGTCAATTCCGATCATTTTTATTGCTTATATGTTAAGTTAAGTTCAGTTCAGTTCAATTTAAGTCAATTCAATTCAGGTCAGGTCAGGTCAGGTCAGGTCAATTCAGTTTAGATTAGTACATTCAATTCAGTCAATTTTAGTCCAAAAGAACAAATTCTTACTTATTAGTATTCCATATTTCTATGTAAATAAATATAAATTTATTTAAAAATGTCATTTTTAAAGGTAAATAATAAAGGATTTAAATATCAAACGGACTTGGTTGTGAGTTTTTCTTAAAGTCCATACCCGCCATTTAACTTGGTGGATTGGGCTTGACCCACCTTCTTAACCTTGATTTTTAACTAATACATAGTATACTTTTCCAAACCCGCTAAAAATGTCGGACATTCCTAATGAGTCAGAAAGCCCTTACACGAAATTCCTGCGTCCGCCCTTGCTCACAATGTAGTAATTTGTGAACAAACTAAGGATGTCAAAAGATAGTGTAAAAAAGTCACAATTTCCATTGGCTATCGATTTTTCAAACAACAAAGAAGGCATATCTCATTTGCCATCAATAGAAGTATCCGAGACCAAAGGTTTGGGAAATGAAATAATTTAATTTCATAACTCTTGTGTGTGCCATAATTTATAATAAGTAGATGAAGAAATTTAGGAAACAAATTATACTTGTATCATTTTGCTAGATATGTAAGGGTTTGCTGCATAACATCATGCTAAGAATAATTTTAGGCGGGAAAAGAATTAATATGAGAGTGTCACGTGTAATAGTGGTTCCTGTATTATACTTTTATATAGAATCTCTTCGTAAGTCGTGCTTGAAACTGAATTGAAAAGAGAAAACGGATCAAAGACAGTTCTTGAAGTCGCGAACTGTTGCTGGAGAAAACGGATGGGCTCTATGGGATTCTCTTCTCCTCGACCGAAAACAGCATTGTTCCTCCATTTCCATATCCACCAACATGTTATGGCAAATTTCATAGGCCAATATACGGGAGCAGAATTCGATGTATTACGTATATTGTCTGATATCCATCGAGAATATGGTGTGGAGCAAAAGATATCTGGCGGCATTTGGAGACCAATTTTAGACCATAATTCGGCAGAAAATAGGCATAAACGGAGGAGGTGATTGGATGTTTCGTCTTCGAGTAAACCACGAGGACATTTTGGGTCATCTGAGAGACTCGACGCACTCTGTTATAGTTGGACATAATTCGCCCGTGGGAAGCTAGCCACATAAACATATGAATTCTTTGCTGCACCGGAATTTTCCATATGAGATGCCAGTCTACTTTATCAGGAACAGGGGGCAATTCGTTTGATCAAATGAAAGCAAAGGCTAACTTAATGGAAAATTTACCGTTTGATGTACCGCTCCAGAAAAAAGGCATCTTCAATGTATGGCTCGGATGTTAGAGAGTAGGCTTCGATTTTGAATAATTTTTCCTTTGGAAGGAAATTTGAAAAAAAGTCCCATTTCTACCCCGAAGTTTCATCCCACACCTCGCTAACGGTGGCTCCTAAAATCGAGTCGGGAATAGATGAAATAACTTTGTCCGAAAGACAACCTCCCTCGACCCAAGAATGATCCCAAAAAAGCATGGTCCTACCGTTTCCAATAGCCACCGAAGTCCCTGCGTTGACAATCTTGGCTTGTGAAGTGATCCCGGCCCAAACATTAGACATATTCGGTTTGGGTTGGAATATGTCGACATCGCATCTTCCGTTGCAATATTTAGCCCAGAGGACGCGAGCCCATAACTTTTGTGGTTCAGCGAGAACTCGCCATCCTAATTTTGTGAGAAATGCAGCATTATCTCAATGGGAAGATCTTATACCTATCCCACCCATGCTCTTGGATTTTTGAATCGTATCCCACGATATTAAATGGACTTTCTTCGTAGATTCATCTCCGCCCCACAGAAATCTTTGGGTTTTCCTATCCAACGAGTCATATATGGTTCGAGGAACTTTGGCGGTCTGCATATTACAGTTGGCTATGGTAGAAAGTGTCGACTGAACTAAGGTAGCTCGGCCAGCTAAATAGAGGTGTTTAGTTTTCCATCCTGCAAGCTTTTTATTAAATTTTGGGATATTCTACATAGTACCCCTCAATTTTTCGATTTTCTACATGGTACCCTTACACTTTTAAAAACATACATGGTACCCCCTAATTGTTGTCATTATCACTAATTGTACCCCTAA